>OZ025255.1:19307908-19336453 GCA_964019135.1 Arenicola marina
GGCGTAGGGCGGGCGAGGGGCGGGCGCGGGGTGGGCGTGGGGCGGGCGTGGGGCGGGGTGCGGGGTGGGGCGGGCGAGGGGCGGGCGCGGGGGTGGGCGTGGGGCGGGGGTGCGGGGTGGGGCGGGCGTGGGGCGGGCGAAGGGCGGGCGCGGGGGTGGGCGTGGGGCGGGCGTGGGGCGGGTGCGGGGTGGGGCGGGCGTGGGGCGGGCGAGGGGCGGGCGCGGGGTGGGGCTGGCGCGATCAAGTGTCTAGTATTGCACACGACACATACCTGCCAGCTCCCGTCGATCTATAGCAACCAGAGCCTCGAACAGCTGCTTCATGGGGTTCTCGTCCTTCTTCACGCCGTGTAACCAGATCAGCAACAGGCGGTAGCCATGTTGTTTGTAGCTCTGTTCGCCTGCAAAGGTTAGGCATCAAGAAATGCATTAAATGTTTCTTGATAAAATCTTTAGTCACGAGGAGAGATAATATTAAATATAATATTAAAGGCAATATTTAATATTAAAGCAGCTGATACAGCACAATACATGTGGAACTTAAGGAACAGTGTTATCATAAATAGCATGGGTGGATTAATTGTTCTCGAGAACAATTCTTTATCATTCTGAAATATTAAAGGTAGAGCTGTCTCCCGATGCAGAACAGGCTAGTAGTAGTGTAAATGGTATACGATGACAAATTGTTTAACTAAGAAAGAATGAGTGTCATGCAATCGAACATGATTGCTGACTTGAATGCTGGTCTCAAACGAGTTTATTTCTTAAATGTGTCTCTCCGTTTGGAGTAACAAAGGACGAATTCACATACCTGTGTATTGGTGTTCCATGGCTTTAATATGTCCCTCTGAAAATTTCCAATGCCTGGCCAATTTCTTCCAGTCGTTAAGTCGCAAATCCTTTGTCGCTAACTTCCACAAAATGTCTTTCATTAATTCCGCGCCTTCGTGATGTGGACGCTTAAACTGGACGTCATTACCGGTGTGTTCTGTCTTCTAAAGTCAAGCAATATTAAAATTAGTTTCGCATTTATTGGCAATAATACCATTACAGTAATTCCATTTAACTTTAAACTGATCTACAATAATTCTAAATATTTTAGGATTTTTATTAACATATCCTTTGTCATATGCCATTATGGAACAATAATATAACCAAATAAGAACATTATAACACATGCACAATCAATTGGTAATCCTCATGTAAAACAGGCATCATAAATACGAATTATACTAATCCACGACAATTATATACTAGTACCAAACACTTATATTAGGTAAAAAACATTAAATTTATAGGTTATCATGTCCCAGGGCTTAATAGAAAGCAAGGGGTTAGTAACGTAAAGCAGAAACCCCGTTTGGAATAAACAAACAATCAAAAAAACAATTAAAACATAATAGACGAACATAAGATATGAAACACTAACTAATATGGTTTTCGTCACTTTGTTGTTACTGTTTAAGTAGACTACCCAGGGCAGTCGAGTTTTAACCCCGGGACATGCACAAAATATCATTTAATCAATAAACACTAAACACCGAGAAATGAAAACGGAAAACCACGAACGCCGACGAAGCGGAGCAGACCAACCATCAATCGGAGGCTCACTACTAAACACAGAAAACAATATAGCGGATATATTAATTTACAGTGAAACTTTTCTGGCTGGGAAGATAAAACTATTCTGGCTGGGAATATTTACATGGCGACATTTTACATTACGCAAATGTACGCATCAGTGTGTACGAGTAACGAGTAACAACGATTATTATCAACATCAAGTTTAGTTACTATGAAAAAGTTAATGCTCTTGATGAGGGCTCAACACGCGACTAAATTCAGAGTGAAAACACAGATGACAACATCCAAAATTAGAACATCATAAACTGACAGGAAACGAATTCGATGTAGCACAATATACACTGATACGGACGAAGAAACATGTCCACGGTAAAATGGTTGCTTGACTAAAATGCTAAAGTGGGGGTTGAATGTATATATATATACATATATATGGAACACAGGTTGTCTGCTGCCGACAGCGGTGATTGGCTTACGTGGTTCTCTGAGTTCAGGCTCAGGGCATTGCATGTGGCGCTGTAAAAGCAGTGGTGGTACTGGCCACACTGAAGGTTGTTCTGTACCTCCTCCTGCTTGCTCTGCTGGTACCGGTCCGCCTTAATTATCATGTCCACAATACCGATGAAGCTGCCCCGAGATGCAAGGCCCAGGGCCGTCTTGCCTGTCTGAAACGATACAGCAACCAGGGGGGTCAACCCGTGGCCTAGTGGGTAGCGTGTTCGGCCAGTGTCGAGCGTGGTCTACTAGGCCAGCCCAAGCGGCCGGTGCGTGGTTCGATCCCCACCAGTGCACTTTTATATGTTTGTGCCCAAGACGCCATGTCTTTATTGGGGAAAAAGAGTAAGAGGTTACTTAAGGAAAATTGGTTTCAATTTTTTTTCGTGCGTATATTTCTATCGATATCGAATACAAAAATGTAGACCAATCTTTCTCACCGATCTCGCCTTTGACACTATATCTTAATGACCCATCTTGACTTGAATAGTGTATCTCATGTTTGAACAAAAATCCTCGAAATTCCTTTCTCGCCCTCTGGGGAAGACCTTGCAATTCATGTCTGTATTTCATGTGAAACATTACCTTTTCTTTTGCCTCGAGGTTAGCACCGCCAATAAGCAAGGCTTCCACTACGTCAGAGTGACCATTCTCCACTGCACAGTGCAGCGCCGTCTGTAGTCGCTGTGACGTCACGAGAACGAAATTAATGATAACTAACAATCAAAAAAGCAATATCCAGATATATACACGACAAATGTTAATAAAATTCAACCGATCAGACAATGGATGCGATACGATTTACAAACTTTAACCTTAATTAATAACTCTGTTGTGGCATCCACCGACAATAAAAAGATGTTTCGATCAACGCGTTTAGGAATGTTTTTGACTTCTGTATAGCACAATATATAAATAAATAACACAAGGCACAATATCATTGAGCGTGACTTGAACACAATGTTATTATGATTGTTGATTACCTTGTTTGGAAGATCAAGTTTGCAGTTAGCACTGACGAGTTTCTTTGCTATGTCCGGTTGGTTGTTCATGGCGGCCAGGTGAATCGGTGTGTTACCTTGCTGTGTGACATTCAAACACGCCATACATTTATTATAGTACGATTTAAATTATCTTGAAATATATATTTAATTTTTAAATTAATTGAATTCTATAGGAAGCGGGGTTCCATCGTTCGGTCGGACCTCAAATTATTTTTCCCCATTCTCATGTTACATGCGCGATAGAAGAAGAGTGGTAGAGAATGGTCGGTGACGCCACCCAATGCTTAGGTGATGCTATTGAGTTATGGGAAGAGATACACAGAAGTACAGGTGAGAGAAAGACTATGACTTGGAGCCTCTCGGGATCATAAATGATGAATGGATGAAACATGCTCCAGATCAGGTGCCCGGCACGGATTCGAACTCAGCACCTATTGGGATCTGCGGCCTAGTGCGCTACCCGCTATAGTACCAGGTAGGCCCCCATCGCACAGAGAGAAAAACTGAGTTTACATACCTAATGTACACAGGCTAAGATAAATATTATTGTGTCGGTTTGATGTACATGTCGTTGACATACGCACGTGGTTTTGAGCGTTGAGGTTACATCCGTGTTCTAGCAGCGTCGTCACCACTTCCTCGTGTCCATGCTCGGCCGCTAGGTGGAGTGGCGTCGCCTCTTTCTGTTTGTTGGGAGGACAAGCATTCATAGTGCCAACTTCAAACATCGTTATACGCGGTACATCATGAAATCCGGTATGGGAGACAGCTGGCCGTTTTACATCAGTGAGTACATAATGACGGGCAGCGAACATAAACAAATAACGACAAATGCCCGTATGTTGCCGGGATCCCAGCGTCGTCATTACGATGTGACAACAACTTGCAGGTATAATTATAATTAATAATATTAATTATTTATATTTAATAAACAAAATTTTTATATTTAATTAATTATTTATTATAATTAATTATAATTATAATGAATATGATCCAATACACATGGTCTCCGCTGGCCTTATATGTAAATGCCTGGACGGCGGGACTTAATTTTAGACCCGCAGACATCGGTGACAATGAGAGACACTCACCGTGGACACTGAGTTAGGGTCAGCATTACAGTCCAACAGTTGCTCCACAACCCTGGCGCGACCATTCTCAGCCGCTAGGTGAAGCGCTGAGTGTCCGTCCTGAAATAACGAATAATCGATTGGTCAGGAATTAATCGCGTAATCAGTAATTTACATCATACCAGCATGACACATGGAAAATGTCACATGTCAAGAACGTCAGACAAGCAAAGCCCTTGCCACCGAATATTGCAGCCCATCATGTCTTCATATTTACATTGCATTGTATACGCAAACACAAAGCTTTGGAATCTTGCGGATGACCGGAGATTAGACATTAGACATTGTTGCATTAGGCCTAATGAAATATAGACCCAAAGCCGGAGGGCCGATACCGTTGCACAAAAATGTCGCCCATAAAATGTAGAATGTAAATATTGTTCAAACCTAAAGGTAAAGCCGGAAACACCTATCTCCCTCCCACGGTACCGATCAGCGTTACTCGCCAACCTGGTCTCCCCTGTCCGTTAAATCTAAGGAACATGAGACTATTGGTCAAAGTCAATATTGGTTGAGCTCTTGAAATCCCTATGCATATGCCCTACTTTAACGTTGTGTGATGTTTTTTAATGCTAAGTAACGGAAACTGTTAACCCGCCCAAAAGCATTTTTCAGAATTCGGAAAAGTGCCAAATTCATGCGAGACCGCCTCGGTCTTCATGCGCCGCGACGAACGGGCATTTGTCATACACATTACGACATTCAGGGATGGAAGTGATCTTTATAAAAGATCCCGGAAGCAAATAACGATCTGTTTAAATTTCGACGAAGCGGACATGTGTATTCTGTTTTGACTTTAATATATCGGCTATGTTGTTTTCTGTGTTTAGTACTGAGCGCATGGCGGTGCGCGGGGATGGTTGTAGGGGTGTCCTCCCACCGCGCTGAATATTTTGTGAAATTGGTGATCACCTGAGCGTATAAGCTGGTGCACTTTATAGCCTATTTATAATTCTGGCAATTGCCGCGAAGTAAGCCAATCAAAGCCGTAAAAACATCGACCTAATTTATAGGAACCAAAGCTGCCGTAAGCTATTGAGGCGCTCGATGAAAGCATGTTTTCATGTTTTGTCAGCGCGGAAAACCGCCCCTCCACCCCCCGCCCCCTCCCCGCCCCACCACCCTCCAGCCAATGGTTTCATCGGATCTGGGTGAGTCACGTTGAAAACTTTCAACGCAGAACATTAATTTGAACCCATCTGGTGGGAGCCTTACGTTGTCTCTGTCGTCCACCTCAACACCAATCAAGAGTAACTTCTTCAGCACGTCGCTGTTTCCGGCCGCTGCCGCCAGGTGGACGCCAGTCTGACCGTTCTGTAAATAACGACGTGAGCAGTTAGTGTCTGTGAGAAAGTGAGAAAAGTGCGCGATTTTTTAGTCATCCAGAGAGAATTTTTTGGTTAGAAATGGCATTTAAAATAGACACTAACAGAAAATGTTGGTTTCGACAAGGTAGTATTTCTAGCATCCTAGGGTTATAGGCATGCAAGTTACAGACACAAATAATCTTTTAATACACATTTCATTGGGTAGCAGAGGGGAGCTCTTATATATTATGCAATTCAATAGTTTTCAAACAAAGGACGACCAACTGATTAATGGAGTACATATATTATAATTTCTACATACAGCATTGAACTATAGCTCACATTACAATTATACGGTTATTATGTGTCGATTATTTATGATAACATTACCCGGGCCATACTGGACAGAAGCATGCAACAAGCTGTACCGCGTACGTACGGAGAAAATCACACTAGGAGCAAACAAAGAACCAAACAAAACACAAATAGAAAACTGATACATACTATTACGGTTGCAACAGCAAGACAGAGAGGATGTTGACTCACTTTATCTTTCTTATTGATATCAGAGTTCAGCTCCAACAGCTTCTCCACGGCATCCAAGTGTCCCTTCTCTGCCGCTAGGTGGAGCGCCGTGCGGTCGTGCTTTATCAAGAAAGCACACAATGTCTCGTCAGATACACCCACGGGAGTGTGAAGCTCAGTGCATGACGTTCGGCTCCAAAGACTAAAACAGGTGTCTCGGCCAGTTATCCGGACGGCCGTCATCATAGCGTAGTCACATAAGGCGACACATACACGTATGCACCAAACCGGTGTGACAACCGCTAGGGACAAAAAACAATCTCGTGCATATTTTAGGCCACGCGTTAACGCCAGTGACAGTCCCAAGCGGGTAACTAGCCTGGCTATACCTGTTAACCTGTGGAGGTCACGGTGGTCAAATTGCACGCATCAGGGGGCAGAAGTCGCTGGCCTTTGTGCTACATATATAGTGCATCACAAGCACAATAACAGTGAACACGCACACTGACCCCTCACTGGCCCTGATCCATGGCAAATGAGGTTTGTTCTCGACGACTTACAAGACGCACTGACCCTTGAAAACTTGGCCCCATAGCAGTCGAGGCGAGTTAGCGGGGAGGTCACAGTCAAGTCTCGCCTGCAGACACACCCCGAGACTTGTGCTTAGGAATATGACAAGACTCACACACCCACCCAGTGCGCCCCACCCCACCCAACACTCGGTTACGTAACGTCGCGCGCCGCAGCGTTCACCCCAGCAGTTCCCGACCCCCACCCCCGGTCCACCCCACGGGTCGTTCACAATACTAGGTCACCCCTTGACTTTAATGGTTACTTATAAGACACTTACTAGCACAAATTGCTGAAACCATGTAAATACTCTCTCACTTTCCCTTAACCGCCAACTGAAAGCAATTAAACTATTACAAATGTATCAGATGTGTAATAAATGTTCCACGCTACCACGCTTCCTCGGACGCTCAGAACCCACTCGCACCTAGCAGTTTATACGATTAGTTTAAACATATTTTATTGACAATTGGAAAACAGGCACACTGCCTATGTGAATTAATCTTACTGTATAAAGTTTATACGATTACAACCTTAGCCATTATGCAAATCTGCTACTCTATATATAGCACAATTCTACCAAGCTGTGAACCTATATAGCGTACTTAGTCTAATCCCTATAATGTCATTTCTTGGTTACAAAAGAAAATAGCTAATGTATAGTAAATACAAATATGTTGAGACGTGTTTAACCCCAGTAGCCTATGGGCCTACGTGTCTTTTCGTCACTACGGCGTTTTGGATCCTAATATACGTGTCATATTTGGATGTGTCATTAACAATCCCAATAACACGTTAACACTGCTAATCTGTCTTTAGGGCTAACAATTGTCTTCGTACGCGTTCAAACAAAGATATACATATAAAGTAACCACTTTTGGTCATATCGCGTCAGTGGTAGAAGAAAGGCCGAGTGGAGCCATGTCCCCAGGGGGTAACCCTCTACTCTTTGCGAAGAAGGACATGGGGTTTTTATCCTGCGACCATCACAGCGGGGCTCGCATCATCGATCCACGTGCCGTTAGGCTCTCATGTGGTCAGAGCACTCGAGGCGAGCTCTCCAGCCCAGTGAGCTATCGGGCCGACCCCTAGTATACACAATGAAATAACAATCAGAGACATCCTCTCGTCACACCGGACAGATGGTGTGGTCGCTGGCTCCCGATTTATTACTTGACATATCAGACCACTTCCTTGGATCAATGTATCGTGTCTTACCTTTTCACCTTCATTGATCGGGAAGCCCTCTAGCGACTCTTGGATGAACTGAATGACCTTGACGTGGTTGTTCTGTGCAGCACAGTGCAGTGCGTTCATCCCTTGCTGAAACCAGAGAAGGAGACACGTGGTCATCAAACAGCGAGGCTCACAAAAATCATTTCCACGGGTTAGTTAAACAAAGTGCTCGTCTCAACAACGATAACGGCATGTAACCGTTTACGAAGATGAAATCTTCGCTGCATAATAGTAGGGATAATAAAGTAAGCATACTATTAGGTGAAACAATATTGTAGCATATTGCATTTTATGGTGTTAGGACAGAACACATCATAAGGACAAGAAACATTTTAAGGTATTACACCAATATATAGTTTATGGCATTAGGAGCGGAATTGACGCCTTGAAGTGATAAAACTATGTCAATCGTACATTGCATTGTGGGTTGTACCACAGGATCTCGCCACTTGTTACGTTCCGAAAATGACGTCGTTATTTACGCCACTGGTTGTTATGACGTAACCAAGATGACGTCATTTTGGGAGCGCGTTATGATAAATAAATTTCTTCAATTGGATATGACGTCATAAATAATGACGTCCTTTTCGACCTTAACGAGTGGCGAGATCCTGTGGGTTGTACCACAGATGTACTGTGTTGTAGACATCTGCACACACCTAGCCCTTCTGAAAGTAACTTATTGTGACGTAATAGCCAATCGCGTATTGGTCTATAGCGGCAAGCTGGCATAGCCTTTACCATAATGTCCGTCCGCTCACTTGTGTTAAACGGAGCACAGTGTATACATAGGCATGTCAACACCAGAGCACCACACAGCCAGACGCATGCGCGCTATCACTGATGGACGGCCCTTTAAAAAAATTCATTGTGAAGGCCAGAAACGTAAGAAGAGTTTAATGGAGCCACTAACATATTTTGAATTGCACTATTCAGCCAGTAACCTTGGCGCAAGTGCCCCCAGGCAAGCCCGCTTCTCCAGGGGCACAACGACAGCAATGTTAAAATGCTTCGACGTTAGTAGGGAATCGACTGTAGCTTTTGCGCGTACAATCATTGGATTTCTTCCCGAAAATATAACCGAGTGTTGACACACTTTCTTGATGTCAGAAGCTAGAACACGGTATATAGAATACATAAACACTATGATTGTACGCGCACAAATTATGATAAAAGCTACAGTCGATTCCCTACTAACGTCTAAGGATTTAAGCATTGCTACCATTGTGCCCCTAGAGAAGCGGGCTTGTCTGGGGGCACTTGCGCCAACCAGTAACCTTGTTACCAACGGCATCACCGGCAATCCGTTCATAAAACAAGAATATTTGACCGTGAAATATTTTATACTGTGAAAATAGGAGGCATCGAAATAAACGTCTGAGTATTCATCTCCACAACCAACGCTCGATGTCCAGGGCCACGAACATTGCCTTCACTACGGTTGATGAAGTGATTAATTGTCACGTGGCGCCGTCTATCGAATGCCGTGGAGCTGTGTTTGTACCAAATCCCTCATTAGTGCCCCAACACGACAAAATGGTTTGACAATAGGCGGCGACCTTGAGATTATCATTATCATACTTAACCAGTGGACAAGCTGACAAACTCAATTCACGTTCTCGGTCGTATGAAACCATACTCTCCTTGTTGGTCGTGTGAAACAATATCGTCCTTGTTGGTCGTGTGAAATCATACTCTCCTTGTTGGTCGTGTGAAACCATACTCTCCTTGTTGGTCGTGTGAAACAATACCGTCCTTGTTGGTCGTGTGAAATCATACTCTCCTTGTTGGTCGTGTGAAACCATACTCTCCTTGTTGGTCGTGTGAAACAATACCGTCCTTGTTGGTCGTGTGAAATCATACTCTCCTTGTTGGTCGTGTGAAACAATATCGTCCTTGTTGGTCGTGTGAAATCATACTCTCCTTGTTGGTCGTGTGAAACAATACCGTCCTTGTTGGTCGTGTGAAATCATACTCTCCTTGTTGGTCGTGTGAAACCATACTCTCCTTGTTGGTCGTGTGAAACCATACCCTCCTTGTTGGTCGTGTGAAACCATACCCTCCTTGGTCGTGTGAAACCATACCCTCCTTGTTGGTCGTGTGAAACCATACTCTCCTTGTTGGTCGTGTGAAACCATACCCTCCTTGTTGGTCGTGTGAAACCATACTCTCCTTGTTGGTCGTGTGAAACAATATCGTCCTTGTTGGTCGTGTGAAATCATACTCTCCTTGTTGGTCGTGTGAAACCATACTCTCCTTGTTGGTCGTGTGAAACAATACCGTCCTTGTTGGTCGTGTGAAATCATACTCTCCTTGTTGGTCGTGTGAAACCATACTCTCCTTGTTGGTCGTGTGAAACAATACCGTCCTTGTTGGTCGTGTGAAATCATACTCTCCTTGTTGGTCGTGTGAAACAATATCGTCCCTGTTGGTCGTGTGAAATCATACTCTCCTTGTTGGTCGTGTGAAACAATACCGTCCTTGTTGGTCGTGTGAAATCATACTCTCCTTGTTGGTCGTGTGAAACCATACTCTCCTTGTTGGTCGTGTGAAACCATACCCTCCTTGTTGGTCGTGTGAAACCATACCCTCCTTGGTCGTGTGAAACCATACCCTCCTTGTTGGTCGTGTGAAACCATACTCTCCTTGTTGGTCGTGTGAAACCATACCCTCCTTGTTGGTCGTGTGAAACCATACCCTCGTTGTTGGTCGTGTGATACCATACTCACCCTGTTGGGACTTCCGGTGGACGCGCCGATGTTGACCAGTAACTTGCAGGCGAGCACGTGACCAAACCATGCGGCCCACAACAAGGATCTCATTCCATACTGAAACAGAACATGAAGGGCATGCTACAGGCTATAGAAACACGGCACAGTATATAAATCCATCAACACCAATGGTTGTACATTTGTACTTTAGTTGACATTTACACACAGAGTGTCTGTCACAACACAATGCAAACCTAATTATCATATGACTATTTCGTAAGTCCTCCAAGTTACAGCATCTCATATCTTGTACTTTTGATCGGCTGGTCAATAAAGGAAATATATTATTACCCAGCTCAGTGTTTGTGGCTTATCTGCGCAAGACGGTGATACGCTCGTATTTATTTTGTCCTCACTCGTATTTACGTCATAACCGAAATCGTAAGAATATACTAGGAGAGATATTGTTATGAAGTTGTTAAGTTATTCCTTCCGTAAATATTATCTAGACGTAATATTAAATAATCTTCTTTATAAAACCCTAGTCTATATACATTACTAATATTATTAGATTATTTAATATTACTCTCTAATTTTAGACTTCGTCAGACCCTTTCAACATTCCGATGTAAAATGTGTTTGTTAAGAAAGCGTGAGGCAAATGTTGTAACATGTATATACTGCCAACAAAATGGTTTACAGTTATCTAAGATCTAAGTATATATCTAGAAAAGACCCTAAATACAGCAACCTTGTAGATTTTGCACTTTAAATGTCTTCCAATGATAATGAAAAACTTTATAATCTACCCATATTGGTTCAACGTGCAGCTAAACTGAATGAAGAAACGTATTTACGTTGAGATATTTTACTTTGTAGCATATGTGTTTTCTATTGTAAAAATATTGTGCTTTGTTGTAAATATTTTTTTTTGTATTTTGTACCATGAGCCTGGTGATTACAGTTGGAAAAAACATTATTATTAGTAGTAGTAGCAGTAACTACGTGTAGTAATATTAATATGTAACCTAGTACCAATGTAAGTTTGTGGGACGAGCCATAATACCTGTGCGGCGCATATCTTGGGATTGAAGTAATATTCGTAGCGCACATTATTGGTGTGTATAGGTCTGTATCAGTCCGCCAGTTACAGAAGCTGGTCTGTAGGAAGTTACATAGTACCTGTGCGGCGCATGTCTTAAGCATATCTAGCCTTGTATCAGCCAGTAAGCTACGAAAGCTACACAATTTCAGTTTTAATTTAATAGCTTTAACGTAATTGTTTGATGTCCCACGATTCGTTTTACGTTTACACGTTTGGCATTACTTCGAACTTTGATTCGAAAAGAAGTTCCATTGAGGACTTTAGTATACCGTTTGTAATTCGGTCATTCAAATTAAAAGTTACAAAGCGGAGAAATAAAAAAAAAACGTCACAAGACAATGAAATGGGTGGGATGAATATGAGACAAGAAAAGATATGGTATCTCCATTGTCCTGCTTTACCCTACCTATAAACACCGAAACAATAGCATGTAACCGCGATAACAAGACTATGGGCGGCACTGCGAATGCTCATTAGTGTCAGACAGGCTTAAAGATCTGAGGCCATGCAGAGCTATTGCTTCGGCCTATCTCTTCATCGGCCCTATTAATGGGAACGTAATTGTCGCCTTCAGTCCACAACGGGGCATTAGCTGGGTTATTTCAGCCTTTATATCGCCATTGCTGTGGCTCATCCCAGGGAGTTATGACCGCTGAGGGCGAGAGTCGTGCGTGGACGGAGGGGGTGGAGTGGTGGTGGGGGAGGGGGAGGGGGAGGTTGGGGAAGGGGGTGTCGTGGCATGGGGGTCATCGGAGGGTGGAGGATGGTGGAGGGTTCGTCAAGCCCACCAAAAATCACGCCAACGGGGTTATGTCCTAGAGAAATGGGCCGTCCGGAAACAGCCACATGGCCTGTTGGCCGTGGACAACTGCCCGAGTGGGAGCTTAACGTAAAGCAAACATAGTTTATGGTAAAGGTGGCATCTGATTTAATAAAATCAGAGCAATAATTCTCAGTTTCATAAAACCTGAAAAGGCGGACAGTCCGTATAAATGAATGGCAAGGTAACTATAGAAATGGCACTATTTTCTGGTTAAGCCGCGACTGTACGGAACTTTAAAGTCAAGCTCTTAAGTGTAACATGTCCTTCAGTATATTCGTTTTAATATACTAGTGCGCCATCAAATTAGAATGCCCGTTTATTTTATTCGGCGACACTATTAGAAATATTGGTAATTATTCCATATGATGCGTTCAGCATCAAGAGATGGTCAGAGGCGACCATTCGACGTTTCGTGCCGTAAATTTAGGTTCCCACGCGAGGAGCTAGGGCGCTGTACGCATCTGAGTTGGGCAGTTACACTATTTTGGTTAAAAACTTCGCTACAGAACATCGCAGGTTAAAACGCTATTCCAAATATACTGGTTACCTCCTTTCTCAAAAATACCAATTCATGCAAATATTTACATAAAGCCTCCACCTGTCTATATTTAGCAATTAAACCGGAACCTGCATATATACTTCACTTGGCGAGCCAATTACAGCTTTGATTTTTCAGATTTGAGGCCCCGGGTTTGTACAGAGTTCGTAACTAAAGCGTGCCATACTAACCAAACCATGAACTACATAATTTGCACAAGCACCCGGATTGCTTCAATATGTACACTTCTGTGGGTATATTATGCTAATTTTACGAATTATTTTACCCAGAAGCTGGCATTTAACATGACTATATCCATGGCGTTTTATTGCGCACTGTATCTCCGTATTAAGTCCAAAATAAGTCGGTATTCCACCGACTAATTTGACAGTAAAATGAGTAGATCTATGCGTCATCGCTAGTAATCAAGGTGGAAAGTGGAAGTCGTTGTGTACTTAAAGCATCGTTCGCTGGAGGTACGTGCGAGTGGTCAGGTACTCAAAGCTCGCTGGAGGTACATGCGAGAATCATCACCGTTGACGCACGATACACGCTATAGTAAGAAATGCACAATTTTTTTAAACTAAATTGTCCATGGCACCCGGCTTCAATTCCCCGAATTGTGCGGCTATAATGACTCCTACCTTGTCAGCCGCCTCGATGTCCGCTCCCGCCGTCAACAACATCTGCATGATCTCCAAATGGCCGTTAGCCGCCGCCCACATCAATGCCGTCCGGTCTAACTGCAATGGTGAAAAGAGAACTCAATTAGATTATTTAAGGCAATATATGATGTAATTTTTACATTTACACCAATCTCTTCTCCATGTCAAATAAATATATTCTGTCTTGAATTTAAATCCTGAAAGCCTGTAGGTTACCCAGAGAGAAGCACATTTGTTCACCGGAGAAGAAGTGGGTGGCCGGCTTTATATCCTAAAATTTAAAAAATCTAAGATGGCGAATGTAAGTAGGCTGCTTTAAACCGTTACCCATCCTTCTTTCTGGAACCAGCATAACCAATTAAGAACCGGGAGAAAAATATAGCACGTGTGCAACATTTCAGGTGACTTAACACATTTGGATTACTTAACACATGTGGCATGATAATTGATACATGTTAATGCAATATCACAATGTATCAATATTGGTTTATCCCACATATTAATATGTGTTAATTTCATATTAAATTCATTCATGTGTTAATTTAGTATTAAATACTTGACAGTTGAATATGTCAATATATTGTTAAAAAAAATTGTTAACATATTTTAACAATTGTTACTTCAATGATAACATATTTTGATATTTTGTTAATTTAATGTTAACAGATATTGCGGTCTGTTATTATTAAAGGTACGTTATTAATTCGGTTTAATGGCTGGGCTCAATCTGGAAGCAAAACGCTAATAACTATCTCCCAAGACCACTGGGGAAACAGTGCGTAGGCTATGTCATATGTAATATTTTATATGACATTCTTATATGTGAGTTTGCATTGAGCTTCACACTCACATGACTGATGCATGTAATTATAAGAGGAAATGATGGAAGAGCATTCCTTGTGCTTCATTCAGAGGGATCATGCTACCCTCTCCGTCATGTGATGGTCCGAAAGCCCATTTCCCTCCATGACTTTTTTGCCTACGCCGCTGAAAAACGCACCCGAACTCATTTTCCATAACTAAAGAGACAATTTCCTATTTAGCCACGGGCCACACTATTCCGCCTTCAGTGTCAACAGAACTTTCCACTGGGATTTCAATGAGCCGGAAATGACGGAGTAGACGTGTTTGACAATTTCCATTGGGCGATTAAAACATTTATGGGGTGGCGAGGTGCGTGCGGGTAACGAGTTTCTAGCTTCCACAGGGCGCACAGCGTGCGTTTTCATAGTACTGTTCCGTGACGTGGAGCAGGTTAATAATGAAATATTATTGGTGTAAATAATGTTGACTTTTTGCGTCTTTCATTGATAGACCACTGTCCAATTCCATGGCCACAAACCCATGCACCATATCAACTCCAAGTCTAAGTGGATATGGAGCGCGGGGGCGTAGGAGGGTACGTGGATGGGGCAACGTCTGACTTCAGGGTCGGGGGTGGCTGGTATCTAACGTCAAGTGAACTTAACGAGAAGAGACGGTTTCCTAGCGAACATTTACGTTCCCCACAAAAGAACATCAGCCGTTTGATGCCGATGTTCCGAGTAGCCTAATCATTTATAACTACCATTGACGAATGAATGAATGAATAATCTTAATATTGTTTCTCAACTTTCTGGAGAATATTAAAATACAAAGATTGAGGGATCTGTGCTATGCCTGTCTTCATCTTAAACTTGAAGTAACCCTCGGATGATCCTCCTCGCATCCCTCATTTATTTACCATGGTGTCATCATAGTTTAGGGCGTGGCTGAGCCGCTCAGAAGGTGTTAAATGATCGTTTTCGGTGATTAGCTCATCATAGCTTATGGTATAAGAGTCGATCTCCCGGCAGAGGGCGTTCCGCTTAAGCTATAAGTCCCTCGGCCCCATGACAAAGTTAACGATCAGAATTATTCTTCATACGCAAAAATTGAAATGAATCTAATCAACGATGTATTCGCAGTTTGGCATCAAATACACCACTTTACCATTTTACCGTTAAAGCCATTTTTACTTTCGAACTATGTTTTCGAGCTTGATCGAGATCAAAGGCGTGAAGCGCTTTGAACTTTGACCGCGTGTTATTTTGAAATATTTTTTCGGTTAGCCCTGCCATTGTGATCGAACGACAACGGAATGTCTATTTTGCAAATGTTGCATCGAAAATACAAAATTCGACCGATACAACCCTCTAAGAAAAACCAATCGTGACCCCAGCACCGTTGAGGTCAAGCGTGAGGTAGGCGATTACGTGAGGCAGAGGTGATGTGAGGATCGAGTGCCCTCTGCTGGCAGAGTGGGGAACAGTGAGTTCTGGGAACAGCTCATGGGATGCTACATAATCGTTTTCGGCGATTAGCTCATCATAGCTTACGGTAGGAGTGAATCGCTCACTAAATGAGGGTACTAAATGATCATGTTCGGTGATTAGCAGTTGGCAACTCAATTATAACCACAGCAAAATGGCCGGTTACGTACGTCGACAACAGCGACTATAACCGTTAAGGGCAGTTTGTTGTACTCTACTGCAACCGCACCACTGCTGCGTTATATAGCTAGACAAGTTAAATGATTGAGTGTCTAGTTTGTGGTACGGGTGTGCGCCATATTTGGTTTCGTACTGACGTCAGCCAGGACGATGCCCATCCAAAGCGGTTTTAGCAAAAGTTATGCACCAAAGACGCCTTTTCGTCCTAGGCACTCACGCCCCTGAAGATATTATTCAGAATCACAACAATTTATAGACTGACATTTTGGCACTTTTCTCATCCTATTAGGAAAGTTTTTGGTAGGCCTAAGTGTCATTTTTGTGTTCTTTGTCGGGACAACCGTTTGCAAATGTTAGTTCCTGCTTGGCGTTAAGTACATTTGAGTAGCGCTAAGTATAGTTTATGAACATCGGCTCAGTCCTTCCTGAACTAGACTAGACTTACAGTCCAAGCCAGAAGACGCTCACAACGTCTCCCGCAATGACACTGAACGTCATATTGACTGTTCGCGCAACGGAGTGATTCGCAGATCAGACGAGCTAGGGCTTTGAAGGGCCAGTCGCGTTGGCACCGTGGCCCCCATGAGATGGGAGATTGTAGCAGGCCGTAATAGCAGGTCCGGGCGGAAGGCTGGAGGGGGACACTGCCGTCGGTCATGCCATGTAATCGCTAGTTTATGCAGCGAGGTTGGCACTCAGCCCTTTGTTAGAAGTCTTTGCTCTGAACAGCCACCCGGCGGCCGCAAGGTCAGCATTGTAGGCCGGCGTCAGTTGCACAACCAAGATACATCAAGACCTTCTTTGCAATTTATAATTTTTTGTCTGCTTCACGCTGCTTTAAGAGGGGGTGTGTTACTCAGATTGGCAGCCATTGCTGGGTAAGGGTGGGTGTGTTACTCAGGTTGGCGGTCATTGCTGGGTAAGGGTGGGTGTGTTACTCAGATTGGCAGCCATTGCTGGGTAAGGGTGGGTGTGTTACTCAGGTTGGCGGCCATTGCTGGGTAAGGGTAGGTGTGTTACTCAGGTTGGCGGCCATTGCTGGGTAAGGGTAGGTGTGTTACTCAGGTTGGCGGCCATGGCTGGGTAAGGGTAGGTGTGTTACTCAGGTTGGCGGCCATTGCTGGGTAAGGGTGGGTGTGTTACTCAGGTTGGCGGCCATGGCTGGGAAAGAGAAGTGTGTTACTCAGGTTGGCGGCCATTGCTGGGTAAGGGTGGGTGTGTTACTCAGGTTGGCGGCCATGGCTGGGAAAGAGAAGTGTGTTACTCAGGTTGGCGGCCATTGCTGGGTAAGGGTGGGTGTGTTACTCAGGTTGGCGGCCATTGCTGGGTAAGGGTGGGTGTGTTACTCAGGTTGGCGGCCATTGCCGGGTAAGGGTGGGTGTGTTACTCAGGTTGGCGGCCATGGCTGGGAAAGAGAAGTGTGTTACTCAGGTTGGCGGCCATGGCTGGGAAAGAGAAGTGTGTTACTCAGGTTGGCGGCCATTGCTGGGTAAGGGTGGGTGTGTTACTCAGGTTGGCGGCCATTGCTGGGTAAGGGTGGGTGTGTTACTCAGGTTGGCGGCCATTGCTGGGTAAGGGTGGGTGTGTTACTCAGGTTGGCGGCCATTGCTGGGTAAGGGTGGGTGTGTTACTCAGGTTGGCGGCCATTGCTGGGTAAGGGTGGGTGTGTTACTCAGGTTGGCGGCCATGGCTGGGTAAGGGTAGGTGTGTTACTCAGGTTGGCGGCCATTTGCTGGGTAAGGGTGGGTGTGTTACTCAGGTTGGCGGCCATTGCTGGGTAAGGGTGGGTGTGTTACTCAGGTTGGCGGCCATGGCTGGGAAAGAGAAGTGTGTTACTCAGGTTGGCGGCCATTGCTGGGTAAGGGTGGGTGTGTTACTCAGGTTGGCGGCCATTGCTGGGTAAGGGTGGGTGTGTTACTCAGGTTGGCAGCCATTGCTGGGTAAGGGTGGGTGTGTTACTCAGGTTGGCGGCCATTGCTGGGTAAGGGTGGGTGTGTTACTCAGGTTGGCGGCCATTGCTGGGTAAGGGTAGGTGTGTTACTCAGGTTGGCGGCCATTTGCTGGGTAAGGGTGGGTGTGTTACTCAGGTTGGCGGCCATTGCTGGGTAAGGGTGGGTGTGTTACTCAGGTTGGCGGCCATGGCTGGGAAAGAGAAGTGTGTTACTCAGGTTGGCGGCCATTGCTGGGTAAGGGTGGGTGTGTTACTCAGGTTGGCGGCCATTGCTGGGTAAGGGTGGGTGTGTTACTCAGGTTGGCAGCCATTGCTGGGTAAGGGTGGGTGTGTTACTCAGGTTGGCGGCCATTGCTGGGTAAGGGTGGGTGTGTTACTCAGGTTGGCGGCCATTGCTGGGTAAGGGTGGGTGTGTTACTCAGGTTGGCGGCCATTGCTGGGTAAGGGTAGGTGTGTTACTCAGGTTGGCGGCCATGGCTGGGAAAGAGAAGTGTGTTACTCAGGTTGGCGGCCATTGCTGGGTAAGGGTGGGTGTGTTACTCAGGTTGGCGGCCATGGCTGGGTAAGGGTAGGTGTGTTACTCAGGTTGGCGGCCATTTGCTGGGTAAGGGTGGGTGTGTTACTCAGGTTGGCGGCCATTGCTGGGTAAGGGTGGGTGTGTTACTCAGGTTGGCGGCCATGGCTGGGAAAGAGAAGTGTGTTACTCAGGTTGGCGGCCATTGCTGGGTAAGGGTGGGTGTGTTACTCAGGTTGGCGGCCATTGCTGGGTAAGGGTGGGTGTGTTACTCAGGTTGGCAGCCATTGCTGGGTAAGGGTGGGTGTGTTACTCAGGTTGGCGGCCATTGCTGGGTAAGGGTGGGTGTGTTACTCAGGTTGGCGGCCATTGCTGGGTAAGGGTAGGTGTGTTACTCAGGTTGGCGGCCATTTGCTGGGTAAGGGTGGGTGTGTTACTCAGGTTGGCGGCCATTGCTGGGTAAGGGTGGGTGTGTTACTCAGGTTGGCGGCCATGGCTGGGAAAGAGAAGTGTGTTACTCAGGTTGGCGGCCATTGCTGGGTAAGGGTGGGTGTGTTACTCAGGTTGGCGGCCATTGCTGGGTAAGGGTGGGTGTGTTACTCAGGTTGGCAGCCATTGCTGGGTAAGGGTGGGTGTGTTACTCAGGTTGGCGGCCATTGCTGGGTAAGGGTGGGTGTGTTACTCAGGTTGGCG
Source organism: Arenicola marina (assembly GCA_964019135.1). Taxonomy (NCBI): domain Eukaryota; kingdom Metazoa; phylum Annelida; class Polychaeta; family Arenicolidae; genus Arenicola; species Arenicola marina. The sequence continues at coordinate 19,327,231 of OZ025255.1, forward strand.
GCCATTGCTGGGTAAGGGTGGGTGTGTTACTCAGGTTGGCGGCCATTGCTGGGTAAGGGTGGGTGTGTTACTCAGGTTGGCAGCCATTGCTGGGTAAGGGTGGGTGTGTTACTCAGGTTGGCGGCCATTGCTGGGTAAGGGTGGGTGTGTTACTCAGGTTGGCAGCCATTGCTGGGTAAGGGTGGGTGTGTTACTCAGGTTGGCGGCCATTGCTGGGTAAGGGTGGGTGTGTTACTCAGGTTGGCGGCCATTGCTGGGTAAGGGTGGGTGTGTTACTCAGGTTGGCGGCCATTGCTGGGAAAGAGAAGTGTGTTACTCAGGTTGGCGGCCATTGCTGGGTAAGGGTGGGTGTGTTACTCAGGTTGGCAGCCATTGCTGGGTAAGGGTGGGTGTGTTACTCAGGTTGGCGGCCATTGCTGGGTAAGGGTGGGTGTGTTACTCAGGTTGGCGGCCATTGCTGGGTAAGGGTGGGTGTGTTACTCAGATTGGCAGCCATTGCTGGGTAAGGGTGGGTGTGTTACTCAGGTTGGCGGCCATTGCTGGGTAAGGGTGGGTGTGTTACTCAGGTTGGCGGCCATTGCTGGGTAAGGGTGGGTGTGTTACTCAGGTTGGCGGCCATTGCTGGGAAAGAGAAGTGTGTTACTCAGGTTGGCGGCCATTGCTGGGTAAGGGTGGGTGTGTTACTCAGGTTGGCAGCCATTGCTGGGTAAGGGTGGGTGTGTTACTCAGGTTGGCGGCCATTGCTGGGTAAGGGTGGGTGTGTTACTCAGGTTGGCGGCCATGGCTGGGAAAGAGAAGTGTGTTACTCAGGTTGGCGGCCATTGCTGGGTAAGGGTGGGTGTGTTACTCAGGTTGGCGGCCATTGCTGGGTAAGGGTGGGTGTGTTACTCAGGTTGGCGGCCATGGCTGGGTAAGGGTAGGTGTGTTACTCAGGTTGGCGGCCATTGCTGGGTAAGGGTGGGTGTGTTACTCAGGTTGGCGGCCATTGCTGGGTAAGGGTGGGTGTGTTACTCAGGTTGGCGGCCATGGCTGGGTAAGGGTAGGTGTGTTACTCAGGTTGGCGGCCATTGCTGGGTAAGGGTGGGTGTGTTACTCAGGTTGGCGGCCATTGCTGGGTAAGGGTGGGTGTGTTACTCAGGTTGGCGGCCATTGCTGGGTAAGGGTGGGTGTGTTACTCAGGTTGGCGGCCATTGCTGGGTAAGGGTGGGTGTGTTACTCAGATTGGCGGCCATTGCTGGGTAAGGGTGGGTGTGTTACTCAGGTTGGCGGCCATTGCTGGGTAAGGGTGGGTGTGTTACTCAGATTGGCGGCCATTGCTGGGTAAGGGTGGGTGTGTTACTCAGGTTGGCGGCCATTGCTGGGTAAGGGTGGGTGTGTTACTCAGGTTGGCGGCCATTGCTGGGTAAGGGTGGGTGTGTTACTCAGGTTGGCGGCCATTGCTGGGTAAGGGTGGGTGTGTTACTCAGGTTGGCGGCCATGGCTGGGAAAGAGAAGTGTGTTACTCAGGTTGGCGGCCATTGCTGGGTAAGGGTGGGTGTGTTACTCAGGTTGGCGGCCATTGCTGGGTAAGAGAAGTGTGTTACTCAGGTTGGCGGCCATTGCTGGGTAAGGGTGGGTGTGTTACTCAGGTTGGCGGCCATTGCTGGGTAAGGGTGGGTGTGTTACTCAGGTTGGCGGCCATGGCTGGGAAAGAGAAGTGTGTTACTCAGGTTGGCGGCCATTGCTGGGTAAGGGTGGGTGTGTTACTCAGGTTGGCAGCCATTGCTGGGTAAGGGTGGGTGTGTTACTCAGGTTGGCGGCCATTGCTGGGTAAGGGTGGGTGTGTTACTCAGGTTGGCGGCCATTGCTGGGTAAGGGTGGGTGTGTTACTCAGGTTGGCGGCCATTGCTGGGTAAGGGTGGGTGTGTTACTCAGGTTGGCGGCCATGGCTGGGTAAGGGTAGGTGTGTTACTCAGGTTGGCGGCCATTGCTGGGTAAGGGTGGGTGTGTTACTCAGGTTGGCGGCCATTTGCTGGGTAAGGGTAGGTGTGTTACTCAGGTTGGCGGCCTATGTTGGGTAAGGGGGGGGGTGTTACTCAGGTTGGCGGCCATTTCTGGGTAAGGGTAGGTGTGTTACTCAGGTTGGCGGCCATTGCTGGGTAAGGGTTGGTGTGTTACTCAGGTTGGCGGCCATTGCTGGGTAAGGGAGGGTGTGTTACTCAGGTTGGCGGCCATTGCTGGGTAAGGGTGGATGTGTTACTCAGGTTGGCGGCCATTGCTGGGTAAGGGTTGGTGTGTTACTCAGGTTGGCGGCCCTTGCTGGGTAAGGGTGCACATGGGTGTGTTACTCAGGTTGGCGGCCATTGCTGGGTAAGGGTGGGTGTGTTACTCAGGTTGGCGGCCATTGCTGGGTAAGGGTGGGTGTGTTACTCAGGTTGGCGGCCATTGCTGGGTAAGGGTAGGTGTGTCACTCACGTTGTTCTTGGAATTGACGTCAACTCGCTCAGAGATGAGCTTCTTCACCCTGTCGATGCTGTTCTTGCGTGCGGCCTCGTGCAAGATAATCTCGCCCTTGAGCACTGCAACGAGAGAACGAAGCAGTCATTAAATCATCGTTTCAAACAGGTAATTGTACACTTGGGGGCCCTCGGTTCTGCGCCCAACCAAACCCAATGAGACTTATGTGTGGTCTCACGATGGTAATCAGAGCATCTCTGCCAGGGCTTGGACCCAGAACAGAGACCAGAAATCAGCCTAATTTCGACCACATGTCTTGCATTGTTCCTTAAATCTGTCGACAAGTTGTTGTTGTTTCATAAATCATCTCATGGTATTGACACAGCGTGAAACGTGTGCTGTGTTGCTGATAAATACCTGGGACTTAAAGCCAGGGACGGTTCGTTATTTGTGGAGACCCATCCGCGGATATTGGATGAGGGGGGGTTGCTTCATAACGTGAAATGTCAACAACATTTGACCTTTGTGAGGGATGTCTAGATGTATCCAACGTATGGGAAGGGTTCAGGTAGAGCTGAGCCACGTTTCCGGCAGTAACCCCCTACTCTTTGCGAAAAAAGGTATGGGGGGCTTGATCCTGCACAACACAGATATTTATTTGGACGGCATGCAGGAGCAAATCCTATCGAATTTCAGCCATGAGGTCCCAAATGGTGGATATATTATTATGTGATACGTGCTAGAAGGTACTTGAGGTTGGTTGTAATGTTGGGAGGCTGGAGGCAGGGGTGTGGATTTAACCAGCACCTGACGCCGGTTCACAAACACTCCATAGAGACAAGTCCCATTTTTCATGACATCGCTATCAATAGGGATCGAATTGAAATTTAGCAATACGGGTGAAAATGAATTTCGAGTATCATAAAGGCTAGTCTAGAATCTCATACTACTTAATTACTACTATACCTATATATATATATATATACAGCTAATTAGATATAAGACGCCATTGTCATTCAAATAGCTGACACAGGTATATAGATATCAAGGCCACAGGACGGAAGAGACGACAAAGCATAACGAGGAGAAATTAAGTAACATCTGTGTCTCATGGTGGAATAATATGTAGCGGGCCACCGTAGGTTACCCGACACCAGCCAGGAAGGCATGGAGGGGGAATGGGGAGTGGGAGGGTAGGGGGTAGACGGAGGGGGGAGAGGAAGCGGGTAGAGAGAGAGACAGACAGACAGAGAGGAGAGGTGGGCAAAAAAGGAGGGTGAGGCTGGAAGGATGAGGGGGATGGTGGGAGGAAAGAGTAGTAAACGGGAAAGGAGGAGAAGGGGGAGGAGGTGGATAGAGAGAGAGAGAGAGAGGAGAGGTGTGAGAAGGGGGAGGAAAGAGGGGAGACAAATTATGAGATAGGGAGGTAGCTAGGAGCGGCGAGGTGCTGGAGCAGGGGTCCCAGATGGCTGTCGCAGCCGATCGACGATGCCGATGATAAAATAAAAACGCGGTCCAAATGAAATCTTGGTCTCTTTGATGGCTGACTAATACCGATAGGTAGTGGGCCAGAATGGGTCACTCGACACCAGCCTGGAGGCGAAAAGCGGAAGAGGAGGAGGAGGAGCAGGAGGAGAAGGAGAAGGAGCAGGAGGAGGAGGAGGGGGAGGACGAGGGGGCGGCGTTAGGAGGGACAGAATAAATAAGGATAACAGTGGACGATGGGCGGAGGGGGGGGGGGGCGGAGGCAAAAGGAGGGGGGGGGGTGAAGGCAGACGGAGTGGGGGTGGGGGGGTTAGAGACAGAAGGAGGGGGGTGGGGGGTGGAACTGTAATCTGACGAGGGGTCGATATCCAGGGCGAAAGCTTAAGGCTTAAGGACGAGAGTGGGTTGCTGAGCACGGTGGTCAACTGGTCGATGGAGCAATTGACTCCGGAGACGTGTTCGGAATGGCGATTGCGTCATCCGGCGACTGGAAATGAACGCCACTTCCGGTTAGGCCCAAGGCGATGTCGGGTTATCCCTCCGTTGGGGATCGAAAGAAAGCCGTAAAGGTCGCGGTGGGTGGAGGAGGGGGGGGGGGTAGAGGCCCGGGTCTGGGTCCGCTTCTAATGTTCTGTTAAGGAGCAAGAGTAGTCCTAAGAAATCTTTCTTCGCCAATAGACCAAGGATATGGGGAATTATTAGGCGCATTCCGTCATGTTGGTCCCTATAAGGAGCCGCACAACGCAAGGAAACATTGATGTAATCGTATTCCAGCGGCTCATTAAACACCTCTGATGTATCACCAACTTCCGAGTATTTAGCCTAATTCCTCCTTGATGGCGTCTTTTAAAAAATGCTGACTTGCAAAACACGAAAATGACTTCAAAGACACAAAGCCAGACGGCGCGACAAAAAGTAGTTCCTAAATCCCGGAAGAACCCATATACTAGAGCAGGGCTCTAAAGGACACGTCCGATTTTATGGACAATTGAGCTATTAGTTTCACCATTAAAGGATCTTTCGTGGACAGTCGCAATTATAGTAAAGTTGTAAAAAAACTGTTGTACTTGTAAAGATATGTTCACAAGGACAGATCTTAGATTATAAAAACTAGACGGTCAACTCTTCGAGAAACCCAAAAAGGTGGTAAAGGTGTGTGTGTGGTGACGGGGGGGGGGGTATGTTTTCTGCAACATAAAATAGGGGACCACACCTAACATGGAGTAGAATGTACACTAGAAATGCGCCTTTCCAGGATTCGCCATTGTATATCTATGGATGACTTTTAGAATCATAGTTTAAATATAGATATATATAGACATGTAGATTATGCCGCCATTTCACGTGCAGTGCATGCTGGCTATTATTATTATTGTGCATTCTGGGTATTATTTTGGTCCACGCAATGGCAACATTGCGCCATATGCATTCCAGATTCCATATTGTCACCTATGTAAAAAAAAATCGATATCTGCTATCTGGACAATGTAATTTTATTATTATAGTATATTCTATGCCATTACCCTGGAAATATTGTATCTGTCTCCGGAGACTAATTAAAGATAACACCAAAAATAGCTCCTAGAAATATGCGCCATTCATGCTTTTTCCAATATGGCGCATCTTGACGAAGACGCGTACAGTACTTTGACATACCAAAGATCCACAATACAACCATAACGGGTTAAAGCGAGTAGAGCCGATGTTATCAGAGAATGATTAAAGGTTTTATCTGCGTAATACCCCTGAGTATCACCGGGAGCGTCTGGCGGAAGCAGATACAGCGATATAGTTTTCAATTGCAATTGGTAAAAGCACATGCTAACAACAGGAGAACGGCTGCAACTGGTGCTTCAATGGCTGTGAAGTAACGTACAGGGCTAATGGTTGGTGGTACGCTGAGCCTCATACCAGCGAGCTGGAGTTCCCTGATCGTCATCATGACATTCTGCCCCCTCCCCCTACCCCCCCCGAAATGGGCCAGCAACTGGTAATCGTTGAGGGCCTCTCTCCTTGTCAAGTCCCCTGACCCCCCCCCCCCCTCCCCCTCCCCCTCGTCCTATCCCATTACCCCTCCCCCGCCCCCCACCCATCTACCCCCTTATCCGCGGACAGATAACAACTCCGCATCCCCACAGTGATCGGTCTAATACCAATTACCAAGGCAATCATGAGCATTCTGCCCTGAAGATGTTGTTTGTTGCATAACAACAACGTTACTGATAAGGCCTAATAACTACATGCATCTGTGTCAGAAGAGTGGTGGTTGAACTACTCAAGACAATCTTAGGAAAGTGCATTATTCAGTAAAATTCCTGGTTCCCTTGTTGGCATGCGAGTCCAAACGTATTTCTCTCCACTAAAGGAAAGAGAATAAATCGAATATCTGTTCAAACATGAAACGTCAGCAGTCACTGGATCGTTCGCTAGCGCCACACGGAGGTCTCTATACAATTTGTATTCATGACAGGCGAGTAGAATAATCGAATAATGTCGTGGGGTCCTTCGATCCGCCTTCCTTGGCCTGAAGCATTCGTTCAGACGTCCTCCTTGGGCCTCCAGTGACAGTCTAACTGCCATGTGCGTGGAGGAAAGAGGAAGGAACAACTCGTCCAGTGGCTATCACAGTCCTGAGTGAGCCGTCACCTGTCAACAGATGCCGACAACAACGGCGTGGAGACAATTGTTGTCCATGGCAACCATGACGAGTGGGAGGGGCAAGGGAATGGAATGGAAAAGGTACCACCTTACGATAAGATAGATCAAAGCATAAAGGTTCTTTTCAAAACCACGCCGTTTTTTTTCGCTAGTTTTGGGAGTCGGCTCTTGTATAAATGCTGACAACGCCTTTCTGCAACTCGACCAGCATTTCATCTTACAAATTCTTTTTAAAGCGCTGTGTTGAAAGATCGATAGGTCACTACATTTTTGCCCATACAGGACGTCCGTTTCACATATTAGACACACTGGTTCAGGGTTCTCATAGTAATGGCAAAATCTTGGAAAATCCTTGACGAAAAACGCTGTCATAGAAAAGTTCTTTATGAAGTAATGGAAAGTGGCTTTGGGGGGTAACAGTTATAGAATCGGTGACTCGGATCGCTATAAGGGGAGGAGGAGGCCATCTTGAAGAAAATGTTTTTTTTCTGACCTGCACATGTAAATGACATTCATCAATACTGTGACCAATGGATGGTGAAATCAGCATGGAGATCACGAAATCGTCATGGAAAAGTAATGGCAAAGTCCTAAAATGTTGTCACCAGGTTTGTGTGGGAAATGCGATATTTGTTTCCATAGACCCATCGAACGTACTATGATACCGTGCAAGGCAATTACAAAATTGTGGCAGCGTTCGCTCCCCAAACTGACAGCGCTCTCAACCTCGCTTTGATCTGGTCTGATACCATTGTTCTAGGACGAGCCGTATTAGAGTCGAGGTTGACACATGTTTTCTAAGACCTAGTCATCTTACAGTTATATTGCATTAACGTTAACTGTTGCTTTTGGATGATCTGGATTCAGCTTGCTCCTCTGTTATACTCAATAACGGCAGGGGCGGATTCAGACTTTAGAGGGTGGGGACGGATCTAGGAATTTGCCAAGGGGGAGGTTGCTCTCTGAAAAACTTGCGGCCGAGAGAGGGGGGGGGGGTGCTCGCAGAAGCCGACTTTAACAGTGTATGTTCAGGTTCCCAAGAGGGGTTGTGCTCTCTGAAAACTTGCGACCGGAAGGGGGGGGGGGGAGGAGCGGGCAAAACCTGTCGGTGGGCGGGCTTTTGCGGCTTGACCAGGGTATGGGGGTGGGGCTATAGCCGCAGTAGCCCCCCCGCTGGATCCGCCACTGGGTGGAGTGGTATTCCATATAGCGGACTGCTAGGCAGTTCCTTACCATGATGTATCATATCCATGAGATCCCTCATCCCTCCTTGGGGTGTTATATGCAGACAACTCCCAGCAAAAAACCCCACCAAACGGCCAATTCCTAAACACCGGAATAAACTAAATACCAGACCTGGACGAAAATATCTTTATTCATGGGTGGATATAACATGACGCTTTCTAACCATTACAACCACCTCCTCCTCCATCCTCCCCTTCCCCACCCAACAAACACACACACACCAACCACCCGACCTTTATTTCCGCACTATTGGCTCAACGGAAAAAAACCCAGTGCACCACCATTTATAAACCGGTCACAGACAGCACTTTGTGGAGTGACCCGTAAAAGATGCGAAATGCTCGTCCGTCCGCCGTCCGTCCCACCATTGGCGAACACAAACAGTCGCTTTTATGGAAATACTGCGGCCTGGTTGTCGTAGCATGAGTGGACCAGTCAGACATCAGGAGAGGCAGACGAACGGCATAAATCAATCCAGGACTGTTTTATCTTTCGCCGTGAAATTGGTCAGCGGGCCGAGTTTGGAGGTGTCTTTACGGTCCAGCCCACGAGAATTGTGGGAAAATGCAATCAGACGATGGCGCAGGGAACAGGGAAACCGAGGGAGGGGGTGAGGGGTGGGGAGGGGAGGGAGTGGGGGTAGGGGAGGGGGGGGGGGTGAGCGGGGCGTATGGTCAGAAGGAAGCAGGGTAGGCCGCCAGGTACTTCAGATAAGGGGAAAGGAGGGTGGACGCCTGTGGAGAGGGAATTGGTGAAAGCGGGGGTTGTGGGGGGTGGGGGGGGGGGGGATGTTACCGTGTGAGGATTGGGTTAGAAAAAGGGGTCGAAGGATGTAGGGATATGTCCCCAATTCCAGCAAGCGAAAGAGGCGACATGAGGTCCGCGGCCTGGGGATGGGGGTAGGGGAGCGGTTGGTGCCGGAGGTGTTCCTTGGGGGTGGGGTTAGGAAACGGGGCATGAGGTACCCCAGCCTGGGGCTGGGGCTGGGGCTGGGGGCAGGGGAGTTGAGTGGAGTTGAGTTGAGGGTGCAGGAAATACCACCAGGTCCTTGGGGTGATGGCGGGAGGGGTGGATGGGGGACGGGGTGGGGGGGGGGGGGCGTATGTCACCGTCTGGGACTGTGGCGCTTCCCGTGACCACGGTGTGGCTTAAGTGCCTGTATATGGAGGGTGCATATAACGCCACTTGGCGGCGACACCGTATCCGGGCTGACCCCACCACCGCCGACCGGACCCTTCTGAAATATGCATACCTCCCCCCCCCCCCCACTTCCACCCCTCTACATTGACAACAGGCTGGATCGTGTCTGGATAAGTTTGACTGTGCGAAATAAAGGACGAAGGTGGATGGGGGGGGGGGTTGGATGGAGCTCGTGATAAGTAAGACTCGCAGAGGAGAC
>OZ025255.1:19336653-19513999 GCA_964019135.1 Arenicola marina
TGGTGGGCAGTGTGTATCACTGTGTAGTTGGCAGTGGTGGGCAGTGTGTATCACTGTGGTGGGCAGTGGTGGGCAGTGTGTATCACTGTGTGGTGGGCAGTGGTGGGCAGTGTGTATCACTGTGTAGTTGGCAGTGGTGGGCAGTGTGTATCACTGTGTGGTGGGCAGTGGTGGGCAGTGTGTATCACTGTCTGGTGGGCAGTGGTGGGCAGTGTGTATCACTGTGTGGTGGGCAGTGGTGGGCAGTGTGTATCACCGTGTGGTGGGCAGTGGTGGGCAGTGGTGGGCAGTGTGTATTACTGTGTGGTGGGCAGCGCGTATCACTGTGTGGTGGGCAGTGGTGGGCAGTGTGTATCCCTGTGTGGTGGGCAGTGTTGGGCAGTGTGTATCACTGTGTGGTGGGCAGTGTTGGGCAGTGTGTATCACTGTGTGGTGGGCAGTGTTGGGCAGTGTGTATCACTGTAGTGGGCAGTGGTGGGCAGTGTGTATCACTGTGTGGTGGGCAGTGGTGGGCAGTGTGTATCACTGTGGTGGGCAGTGGTGGGCAGTGTGTATCACTGTGGTGGGCAGTGGTGGGCAGCGTGTATCACTGTGTGGTGGGCAGTGGTGGGCAGTGTGTATCACTGTGGTGGGCAGTGGTGGGCAGTGTGTATCACTGTGGTGGGCAGTGGTGGGCAGTGTGTATCACTGTAGTGGGCAGTGGTGGGCAGTGTGTATCACTGTGTGGTGGGCAGTGGTGGGCAGTGTGTATCACTGCGGTGGGCAGTGGTGCGCAGTGTGTATCACTGTGGTGGGCAGTGGTGGGCAGTGTGTATCCCTGTGTAGTTGGCAGTGTTGGGCAGTGTGTATCACTGTGTGGTGGGCAGTGTTGGGCAGTGTGTATCACTGTAGTGGGCAGTGGTGGGCAGTGTGTATCACTGTGTGGTGGGCAGTGGTGGGCAGTGGTGGGCAGTGGTGGGCAGTGGTGGGCAGTGTGTATCACTGTGTGGTGGGCAGTGGTGGGCAGTGTGTATCACTGCGTGGTGGGCAGTGGTGGGCAGTGTGTATCACTGCGTGGTGGGCAGTGGTGGGCAGTGTGTATCACTGCGTAGTTGGCAGTGGTGGGCAGTGTGTATCACTGCGTGGTGGGCAGTGGTGGGCAGTGTGTATCACTGCGTAGTTGGCAGTGGTGGGCAGTGTGTATCACTGTGTGGTGGGCAGTGGTGGGCAGTGTGTATCACTGCGTGGTGGGCAGTGGTGGGCAGTGTGTATCACTGCGTGGTGGGCAGTGGTGGGCAGTGTGTATCACTGCGTGGTGGGCAGTGGTGGGCAGTGTGTATCACTGCGTGGTGGGCAGTGGTGGGCAGTGTGTATCACTGCGTGGTGGGCAGTGGTGGGCAGTGTGTATCACTGCGTGGTGGGCAGTGGTGGGCAGTGTGTATCACTGTGTGGTGGGCAGTGGTGGGCAGTGTGTATCACTGCGTGGTGGGCAGTGGTGGGCAGTGTGTATCACTGCGTGGTGGGCAGTGGTGGGCAGTGTGTATCACTGCGTGGTGGGCAGTGGTGGGCAGTGTGTATCACTGCGTAGTTGGCAGTGGTGGGCAGTGGTGGGCAGTGGTGGGCAGTGTGTATCACTGTGGTGGGCAGTGGTGGGCAGTGTGTATCACTGCGTGGTGGGCAGTGGTGGGCAGTGTGTATCACTGTGTGGTGGGCAGTGGTGGGCAGTGTGTATCACTGCGTGGTGGGCAGTGGTGGGCAGTGTGTATCACTGTGTGGTGGGCAGTGGTGGGCAGTGTGTATCACTGTGTGGTGGGCAGTGGTGGGCAGTGTGTATCACTGTGTGGTGGGCAGTGGTGGGCAGTGTGTATCACTGTGTGGTGGGCAGTGGTGGGCAGTGTGTATCACTGCGTAGTTGGCAGTGGTGGGCAGTGTGTATCACTGTGGTGGGCAGTGGTGGGCAGTGTGTATCACTGTGGTGGGCAGTGGTGGGCAGTGTGTATCACTGCGTGGTGGGCAGTGGTGGGCAGTGTGTATCACTGCGTGGTGGGCAGTGTTGGGCAGTGTGTATCACTGTGTGGTGGGCAGTGGTGGGCAGTGTGTATCACCGTGTGGTGGGCAGTGGTGGGCAGTGTGTATCACTGTGTGGTGGGCAGTGGTGGGCAGTGTGTATCACTGTGTGGTGGGCAGTGGTGGGCAGTGTGTATCACTGTGTGGTGGGCAGTGGTGAGCAGTGTGTATCACTGTGTGGTGGGCAGTGGTGGGCAGTGTGTATCACTGCGTAGTTGGCAGTGGTGGGCAGTGTGTATCACTGTGGTGGGCAGTGGTGGGCAGTGTGTATCACTGTGGTGGGCAGTGGTGGGCAGTGTGTATCCCTGTGAGTCCACCCATCCGTTCCCCCGGGGTTGTAGAACACGTTCCGGCAGTCCATACGTATATAATCTCCATGTATTTCTCGACAAGCTGCGCTGGCCGGACAGGGTAATAATAAGGCTTTACACGGGCAGCGTACGTACGTACTAACTATCCCTCTCTCCCCCACGGGGCTGCCTCCTCTCCCCCCCCCCCCGGGGCTGCCTGTCTCCCTCGGAGGACGCTATTTGGAGCCAACCGACCAGGAGCGGGGAGGGGGGTGGGGGAGCGGGGGACTGTGAATGGATCCGTGACACAGTAATAACAACGGCTGGAGGCCACACACTGTGGCGGGCTGGGCAGGCAGGCCACTCCCCCACCATCCACACACTGTCCCCTACCGGTCCAGCCACCTCCGGCCCGGACACACTGGCAGCCACCGCCTCTATCTCCGGTCGGCCTTGCGGACTCAGGGGGTCGGGCGTCGGAATCTAGACCTGCAGATCTATGAATATCCGCATCCAATTCCACTTCGCCGCCCTTGTCGCCTGCGATGGGTATTGAATTCAATAAACCCCGTCTCAAGGTGAATGAAGCCACGCGGTTCCACCCGCCGCGAGAAGGCAGGGCAGCAAGGGCAGGGCAGGGCAGGGCGGGGCGGGGGCGGGGGCGGGGCGGGGGCGGGGGCGGGATGGGGAGTCCTCGTGAACCGGGCTCCAAACGTCCGACCGTCCGCCGTCGACTGTCCTCGCTAGATGGCGCCATGCTAGACATATCTCACGGTGCCATGGTGAGCTTCCGCCTAATGAATAATGAGTCAATTCGGTGCAGGCTAGGCCAGCCCGGTGCGGACAGGCGCGGTGTAGCGTGGAGCAGACGATACGTCCTTCCCGCGCTGATGAAAAGGCGGGAAAATCGATCGAGTGGAAGCTGACCTGTCGGGACTAGCAGTCCTTGTCACCGACGCGTGGCGACTGCTAGTACAAGCTGGATAAGGATCTATAGTGCCAGGGTCAGGACTGGGGTTAAGACCTTGCTCAGGGTCTGGGTGATGGCTAGAGTGTAGCTCGTATTAGGCAAGGCAAGGGGTTGGGGGTGACCTCGTATCAGTGTATAGGGGGGCCTGAGTGATGGCTAGAGTGTAGCTGGTATTAGACAAGGCAAGGGGCTGGGCATAATTGTAGTTGCTCTGTTAGGATCGGAGTTATATTCATCGTTAATTAGGGCTAATATTAAGGCAATGGTTAATATTAAGACAGAAGTAGGGAAGGGTTTAATGGTAGGGTAAGGGTGACTAGTAAGACAAGAATTAGGGCAGGTTTAATTTTAGAGTAAAGGTTACTATTAAGCCAAGAAGTAGGGAAGGGTTAAGTTAAGGGTAAAGGTTACTGTTAAGACAACCTTTTGGAAGGGTTAACGCAATGACAAGAATTAGGGAAAGGTTACTGTTAGGACAAGAATTAGGAAGGGTTAATGTTAGAACAAAAAATGGAAGGGTTAATGTTAAAACCTGGATTGAGCAAAGTTTAAGGTTTGGACCAGGTTAACGTAAGGACCCGTATTTGGATAAGACCAGACACGGGTAAGGGATAATGTTAATACCAGATTTACGGGAAGGTTTTTTTCTTCAGAATGGCGGTTAATGTTGGGGCCCAGATTGATGTGCAGGGTAACACCAACATTAGAGGACGGGTGAGAGGAATTTTGGGCCAGGAATATGGTGAGGCAAAAGGTTTGAACCTGGTTTACCGCCATGTTTTGGCCTACGTTTTGGCAGGTTGGCTGGTTCAAAGAAGGGCACATTGACCTGTCTGTTCCCACGTCAAGTGAAGGATCGTTTGTATGGACGCGAGTGCATGTTACAATAGGATATATAACAGACTATATGTAGCCTATTGTAACATGCACTCGCCCTCATACATTATGTGGGAATCGATTCATTCCACGCAACGCTTGTCGTAAGCAGGCAGCAATTCCTTTACGTCCGGAAATGTCTTGGTACAAAGCACAGGAAGCGCCCCCTGGTCATAAAACAAGTGGCATCACGTCCCCGGGCATGAGATTACGTTCAGTTCTCGCTACCGAACCGGAAGTGCTTTTGGCTACGAATGGCATTTCCATTGACCCAGGTTGAATTCTCGAGATATCGGTCACAGTGGGTGTCCCACAAGGTGGTATCTAACAGTATGTCGTTTCCTAGAATATCTCTGTATTGCCCACGAGTGCCGTACCTAGATATCAGTTTGTCCATGAGTATCCACGTACGTCTTGCCTGTTCATTACGTGAAATCTCTCAAGGCCAAGGGATGGTGTGATGTAATATACCTAGGTCATGTGTCATGTCAAAAGCCACGGTATGGTGTGATATAAGAAACCTAGGCCATGTGTCATATTGTAAGCCAAGGGATTTTGTGATATAATAAACCTAGACCATGTTTCATATTGTAAGCCAATGGATTGTGTAATATAATAAACCTAGGCCATGTGTCATATTGTAAGCCAAGGGATTGTGTGATATAATAAACCTAGGTTATGTATCATATTGCAAACCAAGGGTTGGTGTGATATAATAATCCTAGGCCATGTGTCATTACGTAAGCCTAGGGACTCTGCTCTATGACGTGGAGATGACTCACTGATCATTGCAAGGACATAGACAAGTGGTCTATGGGGACAAGCCGCTGTACATTCCTCTTGATGACTGGACGGGGAGGCAAAGGACGGGGGGGGGGGCTGTCAGCCCGCCGGGGCTACCTTCACGTACGGAGGACAGAGGCATCCTCCCTTTCCGACTCTTTCCGATGATTTACGAGACTTGTCACAGCTGTGGCCACGACAGTCATTCCCATGGCAATGGTTTATTGGGGTATGTTAGTGTTTCCCCTTCTATCCGCCACCCCACCCACACCCAGCCCCCCGCCGCCGTCCCTCCCTATGAGTACCTCCCATACTCCCTCTGTCCCCGCCCTCTGTCTCTCGCCTTTTCCCATGGAGCGCAGCGGAGTGTTCTCGAGGAAGATAATTTATCGCCGGCTTAAAAGGAATGCCCAGGGATAATTCTTGGACCGGAAGACTTCGGAGGTAATTATGAAGTAATGAGTTTCAAGAGTTCAATGCAGTGTGGCCAACTGTAGTGAGTTTGAGGTAAATAAATGAAAATTGGCACCGTTACGGGCCTCTTTAGAGAGACGACCATTAATTTAAGAGGAGTTTGTTTTGGAAGCAATCTCACTGTGGCGGTTAGCTTTGCACTAAAAGCTGGGTTTCCATGTGTATTCCAAGCGTCCAATAACTGACTTGGTTGTTGAGTAATGACATCGATCTCTGTATGGAAGGGAAGGGCTATTAGGTACAAGCAGTGTTGTTTTGAGGGTTGTAGCATGATAAAACAGATACATTTGTGTCATGTGTGCGACATTGTTAAACGGCGTCAGTTCGTGTTGGTTTATACATGGTGCATGTTAACTAAATTAAGCTATATTGAAACATTAGAAGAGAAATTCGGCCACCGTATTAATGATTCTTGCCTCTGAAGGTCATCTCTCAAACGTCCTTGAAAACTGTGTATGTCTTGGAACGTTATGCCAACGGTTGACCTCAACGGTGTTGGGGTTACGAGCAGTTTTGGAATGTTTTTTACGTTGAAATTTGCACCTTGAATACAAAATTTGAAACTGTAGACTGTAGACTAGAAATTAATCAAAATAAAGTGAATTTGTCCGGTTAAGGTAGCTGTAGCACTGTGCATGCTATAAATTTTGCCTTTGATGTCAAATTTACGATACGCCTTCGATCAGATTCATATCCATACGCCTTCTGTCAGGAGATCCCCGGTTACCTCCACCCAATGGACCGCCATTCTAGACCAGAATGGGACGAGGGGGGACGATTTATTCTCAAGTAAACAGTCGTGAAGCCCATATAGTTTTGAGGTCCCATGAGGTGTAATACGCTCTGTCCCCTCCATAGATCAGTATATAGAGCCAGTCGTGTGGCAGACCATCGGCTGGCCCAATAGGCCGGGACCATCCAATGGACAGAGATATAGTTGTCCTCGTTGCACATATTAGCTTTACTTACGTAGTACATTGTTTCATATATGACGTCATCAGTGCATAATGTAGGCACCTGAAGACTATTTTATAATGCATAAATCTGGATAACTTTGCATAATTTTGCATAAATATTCATAAATAAAAGCAAGAGTAGAAAATCAGTCATTATTTATGGCACCATACAGCGCTCATGAATAGCCTATAGCTCCATAAGCATGCATAACATATGCTGCTGCTCTGAACTGCTTCAAATTCTTGAAAACTCAAACGGAGCTGCGACCAACACAATATAATGTTGGATAGCCATTCAATAAAACTCATCAAGGGAAAATGTTGTGTGACTTTTGTGACTCGTTCATATATATATCGTCAGTCATATTTACAAGTCAAGCACGGACGGTGCAAGGAAGGAAGAAGCTTATATCTAGCATGGACTTACATAATGCAAGCATGGGCACACACGTCCTTAAATGCCACAAGCCAATGAATGAAGAACATTAATGTTTGATGCTAGCATTCACAGCCGAACTCCGAGCATTGGCTGATAATGACTTGGGTTGTTGCCTCGTGACTCATCGTATGCTGCATTAATCATTTAAACTTCAGCGCCCGGGAGAGTGTCACGTGATCACTGATAGCTACATCTGATCAGGCTGAGTCACCCAGTCGTGGTGCCGTGCTCTAGGACACATAGTAACCAACCCACGGCCTACCCAAGGAACATCAAAGACGATGTGAATATGTCTCATATACTCACTGGTACACGCTTGCGGCATGCTTGCTACAAGTTCTTGGTGTGAAATGCTGAAAATTGTATTTAAAGTTGCATGTCGAGCTCTTTCCCGCCAAAACTAATGAGGTCAAAATATATATAAGAATCAGTCCTTGAATCATTCAAGATTTCTTTTATCTATACTCCACCCATACCAGACTGCCAAATAGTGTCTCTTAGCCTTGTCCGTGATATCAATTTACCACAAGTTTTCATTTTAGTGGTAAACGTCATCAGTTTGTGTGCTTCGCGATGCTTTGGTATAAGTAGCAGTGCCCCGACCGAGTTCTGTGGTGTCCCGGGATAGACACGTTTGCCACACCACAGCCGAAACGGCGATGTTTATCAGGTTTCTGAATTTATAGAATGAAACAATCGAGTTTTCTGCAAATGTTGATATAAATTTCGCCTTGGCTTAGTTTTGGCGGGAAAGAACTCGACATGCAACGTTAAAGCAGCCTATTTACATGCGCCATCTTAGATTTGTTTACATTTTAGAATCAGTACTAAAAGTATCTCAAAATTATGATGCATAATACGTTTTATATATCCTTGAGTCTGAAAAACAACAATTTCAACATAAAACTGCGCGGTTTATTTATATCGCGCGCGGACGTCTTAGCGAGCCGCGGTCGACATACACACAGATTACCGAACAGCGAACAGGCGCGCAGGGATATAAAGCCAGCCACCAACTTCTGCTCCGGTGAACAAATTTCCTTCTCTCCGGATAGCCCACAGGCTTTTAGGATTTAAATTCAAGACAGAATGTACTTATTTGACATGGAGACAAAAAAAACAAAAAAAAACAGAATATATTACTTTAACGCTCGTATACCACGCGCGAAAATGGGAAACAGATCGAAAATGATATGGGAGGCGGGGGGTGGGGGGGTGGGGGGGGGCTATCGGGGTCGGTGAGAGGGGCTACAAAGGTCTTCAAACCCAGCAAAGCACATAATAACTTTTTGAGCACGACGCGATCACCTGTTTCATTTTATCAACGTTAATGGATATTCGTCAATCTTTCACATCCCGTGAAAAGGCCGGACTCTCACTATGCTGACCGCTGACAGCCGGCATTGTCTACGTGTGTCCGTCAGGCTCATGCCAACCACTCGTTCCGCTAGTGAATTATACATAGGGATGTGAGTAATACATGAGCTGTTCCCCATCACTCATTGCTCTTCACGTTGCAGATGTTTTACCTTCACGGAGCATGGTGCATAGATCTTTGAATGGGGCGGGGGGGGGGGTCGTGTACGCTCTGTGGGTGATATATGGGAAGTTGTTTTGGACCATAAAATACAGACACGGTACTCGAACAAGAGACCGTGTGAAAGGATCGTATGCATTTGTTATCGTCAACGGCGTGAGTCATGTCAATGTCTTGGCCATAAAACGCTGTTCTGGTCATTGTTAGAAGTGGGAGTCTGAATTGTTATAGGTGAGGCCTGCATTGTCAGAGATAGGTTGGTTGGGGGGCGAGGGGCGGGTCGCATTGTTAGAGTTGGGGGCCTGCATTGTTAGATGTGGGTGGTCAGCATTGTGAGTGGTGGGGGTCTGCATTGTTAGGGGTGAGGTTGGTGGTGGTCTGCATTGCGAGAGGTGGGGTGGTGGGGGTCAGCATTGTGAGTGGTGGAGGTCAGCATTGGGAGAGGTGGGGGTCCGCATTGTGAAAGGGAGGGGTGGGGGTAGGGTCTGCATTGTGAGAGGTGGGGGTGGCGGTGGTCTGCATTGCGAGAGGTGGGGGTGGTGGGGGTTAGCATTGTGAGTGGTGGGGGTCAGCAGTGTGAGAAGTGGGGGTCCGCATTGTGAGAGGGAGGTGGTGGTCTTCATTGATATAGAGCTGAACATTTAAAGAACTCCTGATTGCAAGTCCTTAGGAGTACAGCGCTTACAGGGTGGCGTCATGATCCTGTACGCGAGCCAAGTCGCCTGTCACAACTATCAACCAGAGGAGATCGAAGTCCAACGGTCTTTCTGTGCCATGCTGTGGTAAGTTTGTTAGCCCTTTCACAGAGAAATAGGTTTTACAGAGGGACTTGAATGGCATGTTGCCTATATCTGGTGGCGTGTACTTCCCCTCCGCCCTCTGTCATTATGAAATGCAAACATTAGATTGGGTGCATTATGATAGTGTCACCTCACTGATTTGAAAGCTGACCAGCTGGCGGCCAGGGGCTAGCGGTCTTTAAAGATACTTCTTTTGTTGCCTTGTCATTGCCTTGTTATTCGTTTCGTATGTCTCGAGAGGAGGGTAGTACGGAATGGTTGTACTTTGGTTTGGCGTTCGTCACTATACGTAAAACGAGGGATTTGGAGCTTCTTATGCTGTAATGTAATCCAATGTATTAATTGGCGTTGTGCTCACGACAGAGCTTATCGCAGTCAGCAATGTCCCGACTGTTACTTTCCTATTTCGATTGTTTACGCTTATTTTAACGCCGGTTGGTCGCTTGTATATTAAGGACGCTTTAACCACTGTTGATCATATCGCATCAGTGGGAGAAGGAAGGGAGAGTGGATCCATGTCCCCGGGGTAAGCCCCTACCTTTTGCATAGACGGACATGGGATCTTTATCCTGCGACCACACAGACATGGCAATAGCGGGGCGCGAACCACCGATCCAGGTGCCGTTACGCTCTCAGGTGACCATGCAGAACACTTAAGGTGAGCGTTCTAACCCACTGTGTTACCGGGACGGCCCCTACTTTATCGCCGGGGAGAGCCCGTCGTGGTGGTTTATTTCAGCTCACACGACACGTTGCCGACGTCTCGCGTCGGCCGCCAACGCCTCCAAATCCGAATCCACAGTAAAAACCTTAAGTTCATGTCGTCTATGTAAACGTCCTTAAACCTGAGCTTTGGCCGCCCAGCTAGCCGTCGGCCGGCGGCAGGGCCGCTATGGGGCATCCTGCATGCGATGAACGTGCCCATACTTTTTGCATGACAAAGGCCAGCATGCGTGGTCTGCTTGCCTCGGCTTACACTTTTGTTACCTTATTTTTCTAGGATATGCCTTACTATTCCGCAAGTGAGGAAGACTAAAAACGTTGACTTTCCTCTCGCCCACAAAATATTGACCAAATTTCACTGCCATACAACGAGGTGCGGAAAAACACGTGCCGCTGTAAGTGAACATTTGTGTACGAATCTTGTTGTATTGTTTTTTTTTATACCTGGCTATAAATTATCGCTGAAGCGTGAGATATTGTCAAACCCAAATTGAAATTGAGATTTTAAAATCACCGTGAGAGATGACCAAACTAGCGTGAGGGATGACCAAAGTAGCGTAAGAGATGACCAAACTAGCGTGAGAGATGACCAAAGTAGCGTGAGAGATGACCAAAGTAGCGTGACAGATGGCCAAAGTAGTGTGAGAGATGACCAAAATAGCGTGAGAGATGACCAAAATAGCGTGAGAGATGACCAAACTAGCGTGAGAGATGACCAAAATAGCGTGAGAGATTACCAAAATAGCGTCAGAGATGACCAAACTAGCGTGAGAGATGACCAAAATAGCGTGAGAGATGACCAAACTAGCGTGAGAGATGACCAAAATAGCGTGAGAGATGGCCAAACTAGCGTGAGAGATGACCAAAATAGCGTGAGAGATGACCAAAGTAGCGTGAGAGATGACCAAAGTAGCGTGAGAGATGACCAAACTAGCGTAAGAGATGACCAAAGTAGCGTGAGAGATGACCAAAATAGCGTGAGAGATGACCAAACTAGCGTGAGAGATGGCCAAACTAGCGTGAGAGATGACCAAAATACCGTGAGAGATGACCAAAGTAGCGTGAGAGATGACCAAAATAGCGTGAGAGATGGCCAAACTAGCGTGAGAGATGACCAAAATAGCGTGAGAGATGGCCAAACTAGCGCGAGAGATGACCAAAGTAGCGTGAGAGATGACCAAAGTAGCGTGAGAGATGACCAAAGTAGCGTCAGAGATGACCAAAGTAGCTTGAGAGATGACCAAAATAGCGTGAGAGATGACCAAACTAGCGTGAGAGATGACCAAAATAGCGTGAGAGATGACCAAAGTAGCGTGAGAGATGACCAAAATACCGTGAGAGATGACCAAAGTAGCGTGAGAGATGACCAAAGTAGCGTGAGAGATGACCAAAGTAGCGTGAGAGATGGCCAACATTTGCATGAAAAATAGTTGAAAATCATTTGTGAATTTGGATAGAAAATCCTCTGTAGGCACCCCACTATATCAAGAGCATACACAACGGAAGACGGACAGAAGCGAGTATCACTCCCGGGGGTGGGGGTGGGGGGGGGGGTGGGGGGGCACTACCCTACCGCAGTGGTGGTGGTGTGCCATACAGGGCATATGGAGAGGGAGAGAAAAGGAAGCGCTTTTGTGATCAACGAGTCAGAGAGAATATTTTGGTCACAAAATTGCATTCAAATTTGATACTGACAGTTGTCTAACGTATATAGGGGATGGGCCAGCTGATTGGGCGCGAGAATCACAGGAATATGCGAGCAGACTATGAAAGATATCCTTCCTTTCAGTCTCATATGGGCACATTTAGAAATGTACGTTTCTGCTCAGAGGAAAGAGAGAAAACAAGTGAAAAAGAATGTTGTCCTTTGGGCAGCACATACATGTACACCTAACTATATGTAGTGCCACCCCCCCCCCCCCGCCCCCGGGTAAACTACTCTCCCTGCGATAATTACACACACATTGAACAAGAACCTTTGTTCTTGACATGGAGAGCTATCACCACACAGAATCCATGTAAGAAGCGATAATATCAAAATCTATGGATTTATTCTTCATCAGTATCAATACGCCAAGGATTAGAGAATACCAAGACAACCTTTACGTGATAAGTGACGAGAAAAATGGAAACGCAATTTACTTAACAAGAATTGTTGCTTTGCTTTACGAAGATAATCTCACCTGAGGGTTAAATACGAATCGTCCATGCCTGCCCGGCAAGCCTAAGATAAACATTTCATTTGGGTCGGCTGTAGATCCCATGGCGATGATTCGTGAAGCAATGACGTCAGTCAGATATCCGTCACTGAACGTTAGCGATATTAATCCAGTCTGGTGTCTAGTCCAACTGTTGGGCCTCTCCCCTTATATCTATGTCTATAGAGGCCTGCGCCTTATCTGATGTGCAAACGGACCAATATTCAGCCCTTCGACTATTGGCGCCAGGCCCGTGAAAATATATGGCCCTGCCCCTTCATAGTATATATGGTGAGAGAAGACCATTCCTCGTTACACACGATTATAGTCATAAACAACATAGCCCTTCTCTGCCCACACACCCCGTGACCGACGCACCTCCATATTATCGCCCACCCTTCAACGACTGAGTCCGACTCCCCGGCATGTTAATAGATATAACGTACATCACCCCCGAATACGCACTGTCAACAAGGCATGCTCGCGTCTCTTCGTGATGCTCGCTTCGTGAAATCAAGTGGGTAAGATAAGTATTATTGTATAACTCTGACGCAACTCGACTGACGAGTTTTTCGTCTTCACTGAAGACAAGGTACACCCTGACACTCGGGGTGTTGGGCGTGGTCCCAGGTGTGTGTGTGTGGGGGGGGGGGGGGGTACTTAATACAATGATGGGTTTGGAGGGCTCTGTACGATGTCAATGTTCGTAGACGGTAGGGGGCACAGAGGGGTCGAGTTTGCCCATCACATAAATAATAGCAATTCATTGTGGAGTCACGAGGATAGACCGTAATCTAGATTCACGGGGAAAAAATACGATAGTCTTTAACGTTCTAGTCAGGTGACATTGAGTTAGATATCACTAAGCGTTTACTGTCACCCACTTCCTGTCTCCCATTCAGATCCCCCAAAGTTATGTATCCCTAAGAGTTGTCTGTTAACCCTCCCTTTCAGATAACACTTTGAGTTATAGGTATGGTTGGTTTATTGACGTATATAAGGCCATCGGCCCATATTACAATCAGGTGTCATATTTCATTTGTGCTTATTAAGTCTATAAATAGTGCGAATTCTGGGTTCATCCAGTATATTCTAAAAATATAAATCTCACGTACGGTTTTAAGAAAACGAGAAATCGTTTCAATGTAACTTCAGTTGGCGCAGAGGATGCCTAAAAGACCACCATTGTATGCGCCGCTGTCCTGGTTTAGTGTGGATGGGGTCGATGTTAGCCCCAGCTCTGTGGCTGGAGGATGGGCAAAAATCTGACAGGGCCCGGCTGCATTTTTGCCCGTCCTACAGCCACAGAGCTGGGACTAGGGTCGATGTATGCTCAGCATCTGTACCCACATTTATACGGAATGTCTTTGTCTGAAAGTTATATATTTGCACACTTATGGCCCCGAGAAACAGATGGCGATGGCGTACTAAGATATTCTGGGAGGCGGGGACTATACTGCGAAAAAACGTAACCTACGAATTGTAGAATAAAACAAGTGCTTAAGTCGGTTGGCTGGTTTAAAATAGGGAGCTTCAAGTACATCATATCGTGCTGGCATCATATCGTGGCAATGGACGTATAGAGGCTAGAATGCATCGTCCGAGGCACTGTGGGGATTTTTGGTTAGTGTTAGGGTTAGTGCCAGTGTCAGGGTTAGTGTCAGGGTTAGTGGAGATTAGACTGCATGTTCTGAGGTATGACTTTACTAATTATTTCACAGACCGTTCGTGATTATGGTCACCGGCGAGAAAGAGGCACGGTGCGGCGAGGGGCTGTATAATGCAGACATGTGGTCGGGCGATAATACAGCAACACTAGGTTTGTCAGTCATCAAGTCTACTTGGCTTGTATGGCATTATCATTGCAAAATACAACGAAGAATGTCGAAATTGATTGTCTGTGGTGATATCAAGTAATTTGTCTCTACCGGGTATAGTCTTAAAGGCAAAATGGAATCCACATTTAGATTCACATTGAGGTAATAGCAACAAGCTACGAAATCGCTAGTATGGGGAGATTTAGCGAATGTATATCCCGTATTGTAATTATTGCAGACGCGGGAGGTCCTAATAAGTGACTTCATTGGTAACCTCGACTAATCTTTACCGAAGGCAGGAGCGGCCGTAATATAAATATGAAATACCCTGTGCGATGACGTAGGAAGAGGTTGGGATTGGGTTGAAGGGGTCGGTGGGGGAGGGGTTAGTGCACAAATGGGCGACATGACCAAGACGGGTGGAGAAGGGGGGAGTCACAAAGATGGAGAAATAGGAATGGGTCGTTAAAGTACTCTCCTTGCCCCTGGGGGCACGTACTGACCTAGCCACTCATGATTTCTGTACCTGTATGTTTTATTAGACATTAACACTGAATCCATGATTATTTCTCTGTAAACTGACTCACCACGCAATCAAATCAATGGATGAATGTATGTTTACTGCGATGCCCATCAGGCATTCTTTGGTTGATATATACCCGCATGAGTAGTAGCTAGAGTGCTTTCCGTCAGCGCCAGGAAACCGGCAGGCTGAGGTATGATGCACGAACAATTCATGAAATAACACAACATATATGTGAACTTTGATTCCATCCATTGTGATACAGAACAAGAACCATAAGGATCCGCCAAAATACAACGAGAAATGAGAATTTGCCAGGGGAGGGCAGCTGAGACAATTTTAATGGCTGGCCCTGGAGCCACTCATTAGTCTGATGTCCGCTTTTGAACGGTTATATAAACTCGTCAAAAAAAAAGCTTAAATTGGCTTTAATATTGGCCACTATCATGGCCCGCTATATTGTGATGAGAAAGACGTTAAATAACGGACAAAATTTATGGGTGAGTTTGGGTATGCGAGCAGAGTAATCGGCGCAGATATTTCGAGTATGCGCACTCATATATTCCGCTCATGTGCTGATTAAGATGAACCGAACGCAGAATCCCTGCTCCGCTTGCATGTTGCACTTGATGAACTGCACAAACCATGAAGTCCGTTAAACAATGCCAATAATAGCAGTAAAGCAAAGGATACGTTTTGTGTTATTTATTTTATTATCTGTGTCATAATGTTATTTACAGACTTTTGGAAAGTCGAAATACTACTTTATGCATAATTAACGTATTGTGGGGCAGTCATCCTCCTCTAGGTGGAGAGTAAGGTCTGGGAGTAAACTGCACCACGTGACCGCGCTATCGGACCACGATCTCGGCGTTCGGTTAAGCACGCCGCGGGGTCCCGCTACTCCGCTCGCATACCCGAACTCTTCCTCCTTACAACGCAGAAGGGGTCCAAAGTACCCGGATCGGATTTTACTGCTATTTCCACCCCTATTCAGCGGCGTTGTAGAGGTCAACGCTTTCGTCGGTTACTGGACATGTTTTCCAAAGTCTAGCACAATTACGTGGTTTGGATCACACGTTTTTTTGGCGATAAGCTCATAATCTTTTGCACAATGTTCTCGCATACAACGTTGATATCGTCCAGGAAGATTGGGACCGAGCTCTGGCAAATACCATAAACCCAGGCATAAAAAAGGCCCCACAGAAGGCAAAGTGACACATATGTGTATAGTGTTATAGCTGGCCATCACACCTGACTTTTATGTTGTTTGCCATCCTCTTATAAATGTTATGTTAATGTAAAGATTACCCGAAGAGATGAATGTGTTTAGGTTTGTGTCGGTATTTATATCCCTACACTGCTTTTCAGTTCTAAACCATATACAAAACAAGATTGAAATCGCAGCGTAGTAGGATAACATATTATACATTTAATAAGAGTATCAATGTTTGTTAAAATATAGTAGAAATGCACCAAGAATGATAAAAGATATCGCGAGGCGGGGTGCTTTACGTATGATGGTAATCGCGAGAGTGTTATACATAATGAATAATGCTACCTGAGTCGATGTAATATTAAAGGGGGTCCAGGAGGATAGGCCGCAAAGCCCCTTTCCAACCAATATCGGTGCGAATGCCACGCTGCTGACATCCTCATCCCTGTGTGAAGGCCATGCCATGGCAATGTGTCTATCCAGGTTGTGGCCGTGTAGTGTATTGTAAAGTGTGGTACTTACTGACATCCTCATCCCTGTGTGAAGGCCATGCCATGGCAATGTGTCTATCCAGGTTGTGGCCGTGTAGTGTATTGTAAAGTGTGGTACTTACTGACATCCTCATCCCTGTGTGAAGGCCATGCCATGGCAATGTGTCTATCCAGGTTGTGGCCGTGTAGTGTATTGTAAAGTGTGGTACTTACTGACATCCTCATCCCTGTGTGAAGGCCATGCCATGGCAATTTGTCTATCTAGGATGTGGCCGTGTAGTTTATTGTAAAGTGTGGTACTTACTGACATCCTCATCCCTGTGTGAAGACCATGCCATGGCAATGTGTCCAGGTTCCGGCGCCATCAAGGTCACTCAGCTGTAAACCATAGAAATCACTTGTTAATATCGGCTGAACGTGGAATATGATCCACCTTTATT
Organism: Arenicola marina; assembly: GCA_964019135.1. NCBI lineage: Eukaryota > Metazoa > Annelida > Polychaeta > Arenicolidae > Arenicola > Arenicola marina. The sequence continues at coordinate 19,353,233 of OZ025255.1, forward strand.
TTTACACGGAGCCAGAAAGGAAATATTGATTTCGAGGCAACCGAATTGCGGTGGGTATGATGAGATGCATAAATCGATATGGCAAACAAGTCGCATCAACAACAAGTGTTTTTAGTTATTGTCCTTAGACCTATATTATGCAATAATCTATTTATGAATTTTATTTATGAACTGTATATTAATATGAACTTCTGCAATAAGTTTGTAAATAAGGTAGTGCCATTTAAAATTTAAATGATTTCTCTTGAAAAAACTTTAATGTATGTATGAGTAGCTTTAAAATATATAAAAAAAGACACATTTTAGCCTGGTTCCCAGCAGGCTGCTGTGTTGGAGCAGAGGTACCAGTCTATGCGACTTCTCAATCTCGTCAATATTTCATCTCTCCGGCTCTCCGTAATTAGGAAAGTGACACTGTAGCTGTCATTTGCACAATTGATGAGACAGGTATCCGGGCCAAAGGAACCGGTCTGCTAAACCACATGCGAGTACCACGCCCATAATCATGTATGTTAACGACATATAACAATATTATGCAACCATTTATCTGATATTTGACGATATTTTACAAAAAACCTGGCAATATATATTGGACGCTGTAATGTTTCTTATATACAGACACTTCTTCCTCTGATTGGCGTGGAGTCTGGTATCATGTGTTAGTGTATCCAATCAAATGGTGCCCGCAATGCTTTATTAAAAGTTGCCAGACGTCCTTCAAGACCTCTCCACGATGGCCTTGACGGGTTTTATGTCTTGTAGAGAAGCGAATGACATGGCGACGGCAGCATTCTTTGTCACTAGGTGGCGTGCGAAAATTACATTAACCTTTGCCACCAGCTAATGCACATGGAGCATTGACTAATGTCACCATGAAGTAACAGGTGTGGGTAGTGGAGACAATTAACAGACCTTGAGATGTGTTATTGGAAATTGATGCCGTAGTGAGATACTCCCACACTCCCATAGAATCACATGAGAAGAACTAACTTGTCAGAGACGAGAAGTCTTTAACGGAATTAAATATTCTATCCTATATATATATATATATATGCATAACGCGCAATTGTTTAAGGCCAGACAAAAAAACTTGTCAAAGCAGAGACATATAGCAATCTATAGCAACGCACTCTAATGAAGAGGGAAACAACCAGGAAGGGAGACCGGGGGGTAGAAGGGGGGGGGGGGGGGGGTAGGCGAGCGGGATTGGGGCTGAGTGACACACCTTGCTGTTGGCACCGGGGGAGCCAAGGTGTGGTGGAGTGTGTATGGGGAGGGGGGGGGCGGGGTGTTATCAGACTCGCCGGGTGGCGCCCTTGAGTTATTAATTCGCGGTACTCTCAGCGATGGTAAGGACAGCACCTTTACATCACGCTGTTGGTCAGGAGAGTCGGCAAGGAGGAAAGGGGTGGGGGCGGCTGGGGGGGGGGGGGGGTGTTAATCCCTTTATCAAGTTCCTACCCCGTCACCACCCAGCCCATCCGCACTCTCAACCTCACTCTTAACCTCACACCTCAGTCCTAACCTCACTCTCAAGGTGAAACCCCAGTCCCACCCTCACTCTCAACCTCACGCCCCAGCCCGGCCCACCATCAACGATCTCTATTTATCTTTTTCCCTCCGTTAATCCCTTGATCATATGTCTATCGTTTTCCCTCGTCCAGCACTAACTCTCGCTGAATACATATAGTTTTCCCGCTATCCCTCTTCCCAATAATTCTGTGCATTTCTTCTCGGCCTCTTCGCCTTTTACTCCATTCTGTTTGTCTCGTCCTCTTCCCCACTCTCCCCCTACCCCCCATCTCTCTCGCTCACGCTCTCTCCCTGTCTCTCCCTGTCTCCCGCTGCTCACCCAATGCAACAGCCGCGGCCAAGGGACAGACATACCTCGCACGTGTCAGATTCCACACGGGACTTTTACATGCTAGTAACGCCCTTCCTAACCTACCCCCCCCCCCACCCACCCACCCCCCAGGTCCAGGCCCTTGTCTCAGTGGGTAGGACAACCAACCAACCAGACAACAGACATACATATTGTGGCCACCGTTCGCATATGCCACAGCGGTCACGTGACAGGAAATCACGTGATTGGGATGGGATTGCAAGTGGACCACATGGGTCTCCTGGCATAGCTACCTGAAGACGAGGTCCCCCGGGGGGGGGAGGGGTCGGTTGGGGGGGGGGGGGGCGTCGACTCAACACACATGGTGTCGTCTGAGTGGCCTCGGTACAATAACAGAGGTTGAAGCCGTATGACATTACCAATGGCTCACGTCTCGGCAGTCAAGTTTCCGTCATTGCAGTAACCCAAACAAGATTGATTACGTTAGAGGCGCTTAGGCGAAATGACACAAGGGACTGTTTGATTGGGTAGACATTTGACAGCTCCACTACTGTAACAACCAATACTCAGAGTTCAGGAGAAGATTTGGTCAGTTATGTTAAACCGAGCGGTTAAAAAACTGGCACAAGAATAATAAAAAACCATTGACACACCTTATATTATTGTTTCAAATAGCAGTCAGGTGAAACCAAGAGACTTAATTCTCAACTGAAACTTGTCAAATACGTTTCAATAAGAAGTAAAATAAAATGCCTTCCTCGTTTTGTGCTAGTATTTGTGTTTTGCATAGCGGAAACCAAACTGCATGCAATTTAAAGATTTATTTTCTACTTTTCATTCCTTTTTTATCACATTATGTTCATTACGTAGATCACGTTATTTCTGTTCGTCTTTATATACTGGTCGCCGCGACAACTATCTTAACCTATATGCAACGTTTTTGGGTGTTTTTTTGCAATGTAGCCCAAGTAACAATGCATTTGACACTCGCGGGCGTACAATTTCAGTTTAATCTGATTTCGCATTTTTCTGCAAGCGATTACCAAAAGAAACCATTTCTCCTGTGTCCCTTTGAGCTTCACACAAAAACGATTTGCATTCAGGGGCAGCTGGAGCGTCGGAAACGAGGGGCATTTCCGGTATGACTCTGACTGATTACCGGAAAGGAGTGCTTCATTGGAGTACATACATGGTCGCGCAGCTGGGACCACCACCCTGCCTTACACTGTGCCAGACAGGCTTATATAACGGGGCGAAGCCCGATGGTCAAGAGGCGACATTTCATCGAAATGTAAAGAGAGTTGAGTGGTAATCGGGAACAAGCGAAGTCATGACGCAAAGTAATATCTGCCACTTATATCAGAGAAACAAGTAATTGTGCGTGAGAGAGAGAGGAGACAGAGAGAGAGAGAGGAGACCGATAGAGAGAAAGAGGAGAGAGACAGAAGAGAGGAAGAGGGAGTGAGGGAGGGGGAGCTCCACAGCATGTAGAAGCCACCCACCTCCCTCTTATGTCTTATACTGAACTGGGGCCGTATTCATAATCGCCACCTAGGCTACGCCACTAGACTTAGCGCTAAGTGGAAGATTTGTCGGGCGATTATCGGGTTCAAAATACGTAAGTAGTCACCCAAAAAGTGGCTTTCTGAATTTAAAAAATGATAAAATTATATTAAAGAGGATTTCATAATCATGAGCACTGCCACAACGAGCTGATGAGGCTAAGACGAAAATGCACTTTTCGTGCGTAACTTACGAGGGGATTATGAATACGGCCCGTGGAGCATAACATGGTGTGATAAGAGGCCATATCGCCAGACCATGGGAATCCGTATACGTGTCTCTCCCTGTTGTTCAGTTCTCTATAACAGTCTATCAATGCCACGGTCTATTCACTTATCTGTTTCATTCTCTCTCACCAGCCTCCTTTTCTCTTGCAATCTCCAAATCTGCCCCCCCCCCCATTTGTACGGTATCCATGTGTCTCTCTCTACCCTAAACTTATCTAAACTAAACTTAATTTAGAATTCCTAAATGACATTGTTGGGACAACAAGACAACAACATGTGCAGGTCATCATGATGTTGGGCGGGGCATGTCGTAGTTTCCCATTACTCATATTGTTGTGGCGCCCCTAGCGCATGTAATTGTTGTGGCGTCCCTAGCGCATGTAATTGTTGTGGCGCCCCTAGCGCATGTAATTGTTGTGGCGCCCCTAGCGAATGTAATTGTTGTGGCGTCCCTAGCGAATGTAATTGTTGTGGCGTCCCTAGCGAATGTAATTGTTGTGGCGCCCCTAGCGAATGTAATTGTTGTGGCGCCCCTAGCAAATGTAATTGTTGTGGCGTCCCTAGCGAATGTAATTGTTGTGGCGCCCCTAGCAAATGTAATTGTTGTGGCGTCCCTAGCGAATGTAATTGTTGTGGCGTCCCTAGCGAATGTAATTGTTGAGGCGCCCCTAGCGAATGTAATTGTTGTGGCGTCCCTAGCGAATGTAATTGTTGTGGCGCCCCTAGCGAATGTAATTGTTGTGTCGTCCCTAGCGAATGCAATTGTTGTGGCGCCCCCAGCGAATGTAATTGTTTTGACGCCCCCAGCGAATGTACAGCACAACGGAAACCGTATCATAGGCGACTTCGCAAATCATAGTTCAGATTATTCCACGGTGAGGCGCCACTGCATGTGCAATGCATTCTGGGTATTTTTTGTATATAAACTTTATTTATTTTACGAGGTTCACAACAGCGAACTCACATATTAATGTTCACCTCGGATATCTGGGTATTATTTTGGTCTTTGCGAGATGTCAAGATGGCGTCATCGCATGACAACGTATTTTGTAGACACTTAAGCAAGCAATATCACGGAAAAGTTACGTAATCTGGATGTGAGTTAGACATTAATTCATTAATTTTATAATGCCTTGCCAATAACTTGAAAAAAATGGTATTTATCTCCATAGAAAAAATCCAGATAACACAAAATATTTCCCAGAACTCTTTGCGCCAGTCATGCTTTTTCCAAGATGGCGTATAATTGCGAAGTCGTGTATAGCCTCGTCGTCTATTAGACTATGACGTGAGGTTTTCACTTTGGGCCTAGACACCAAATGCTGTGGTCGCGTCTTCATTTTAAGCATAATTAAATACTACAGGACAGGCACGTTCCTACAAGATCTACAAATAGAATAGTCCCAAGTTAGTGCCCAACATAACCGGCCATTTTATCTCTGTCCATAGGCATCAGTGGGAATTCAATAATTTGGAATCCACTGGGAGCCGATATGAAGATGGGCAGGTGTCTCCATGGCAGCCGCTCTGGTAATGTGGTTATTTGTTTGCAGTTGTATTACAGACAGTCGTACCAAGCAACTGTGATGAGGAAACCCATTATAGAGAGCACAAGTCCAAGTCCACGCCCAGGGATCGTATATTTATCAAAATGTAAATATGCAACAAGAGTAAATAGTGGGTACAAACTTTACATAATTTCGACATTTAGGATGATTGACCTGGGCTAAGACCATAAGGTGGCTGTCATCTGGGCTACCTAAGGTACAAAGGGTCCCTGCATTAGGTAAATGAAATTGTGCTCATTGTTACTGTACCATGGAAGAAAACAGTTCTCGTTACACCGTAATCGTGAGCGAAAACGTCACTGCGTTGTGGTTGGTTGGTTGGTTGTATATTCAGGACGCTTGTACCACTTTTGGTCATGTCGCGTCAATGGGAGAAGGAAAGGAGAGTGGAGCTATGTCCCCGGGGGTAACCCCCTACTCTTTACGCAAAAAGGACATGGGCTCTTTATGCTGCGACCACGCAGACATGGCCACAGCGGGGCGCGAACCAGAGCACTCAAAGGCGAGGGCTCTAACCCACTCACTACGTTGTCGTTGTGAGCCAGGCTTGAGAGTGAACTCTGCGACTAAAACCAGGACCTGGGGTCCCACGACGCGTGGTGTTCTCAAACCTTCCGACAACTTGCTCCTGCAACCAAGCGCGCCCCGGATGTTCTGGCATCCGTCATTCGTCTAGATAAAGCCGGATAGGTCGAGGGGGGGATTAGATGCTATCTTGTTTTCCTAAACAAGATAGTATCTCTTGCAGCACAAGATCTTTATTTGCAGGGTGTGGAGGTGGATATCTCTTGACAACGTCCCATCTTATTTACACCACACTCTCGCAGACATACACATATTAGTATCACATGCCCGCCTCGTATTCGATTTATCAGTATTTCAATTACAAACCCAGAACACGTGACTCCCAGATTGACAACTCTGGATTAGGACGAAGAGAGGGGGAGAGAGTGGGGGCTGAGGGTAGAGACAGAGAGGGTGAGAGCGAGAGTGGGGGGGTGGGGCAAAGAGAGAGTGATGGAGAGAGAGAGAGGGCGGGGAGGGAGAGAGAGTGTGGGGAGGGGGAGGGAGGCAGGGAGGGAGAGAGAGGGGGGTGGTGATATCCTATGGCGTGACTAGTTAAACATGGCGCTGATTGATGTCCTTCATTGCGGACCGTGACCACGGCTAGGTAAACTGCAGGTGTGCTTTGTTACCATTATCCCATAATGGCGTTGGCGTGAGAGCTGACACATGTAAATCGACAAAACGCCTCTCGTGGCTTGTCCGGGGGATAGACACACGGGGAAGTGGAACACTGCGGCATATCCAGGGCTCCAAGGATTAGACAGCCCTGGATATCCTGTTTGAGTTGTTTCCTGGCGTATTACAATGGTGACATTATGAAGACGATTTAACAGCAGAGCACGTGACTAGAGGTCATGTAGGGGTTACAAACGTTGGGTGCGTGGTCTGAGTTATACGGCAATCAAACCACTTGGCTGAAGACGTGAGCGACAGGTTGGTTGTTTGGTTATTCAGGACGCTTTAACCATTTTGGGTCCTTTCGCCTCAATGGGAGAGGGAAGGAAGAGTGGAGCCATGTCCCCGAGGGTAACCCCCTACTCTTTGCGAAGAAAGACATGGGATCTTTATCCTGCGACCACAGAAACATGGCCACAACGGGACCCGAGCCACCGATCCACGTGCCGTTAGGCTCTCAGGTGACCAGAGCCCCACCAAAAGTGGTTCAAGCGTCCTGAATATACAAGGGTCTTGAAAGAAAACAAAATATTAACATGAAGGGTAACATACAACTCTGGGACCAATGAAATAAAATGAGTAGAACCGCCAGAGAAGATGACAGCCAGGTTCAAGTGAACTGAGGTGTGCGAGATAGATCAGTGTTAGGGTGCCACTAGTTGCTAGTGTAGCTTTACATGTTAGACGAAACCACGCAGTATGCTAGTCTTCGGCAAGATCCCCGCACGGTGGCGCTACGCAAGCTAGCTTTTACCGCTGCTGTCGGCCGGGGGCAAATTTCAAGATTCTTAAAAAACGGTCAAATCAGCTGTAATTTCTTGCAACATTCTAGTTTTTAAGAATAAGACATAAAAAATAACAAGCTTTGTGTATTTAATACAGCAAAAAACATCTAATACTCTTTCTTTTCATCTTTCTTTTCATCACCTGATTTCATGTGTTATTAGGCTCAGGCTGGTTCCCAGCCCTAATTTGTAGAAATGCGCGACGCATTTTTCCTATCTTTTTGCGCCACGCCGCCCTGGCGAGCGAGTGTGAAAATGCATTGAGGCCGTAGACGGCAACAGAGATATAATGGAGCCCTAGCGGAGTGAGTCGAAGGCAGAGAGTGAGTCTTCGGGTTCGCTGTAAGAGGAGAGAACACAGTTAAAACAAGCGGAACCGTTATGCCGTAAAGCGACACCAGCAGACCCACTTCGGCTGAGTCAACAACGTAATGCAATCTATAGGACTGACGGTTTTTGCCCGTCCTTCGGCGTTAGAACTGGCATGATACACCCGTCGAGAAAGGTGCGGGAGCGGGGAGAGGTGCTGGGGGGTGGACAGGAGAGGTACTGGATAGGGTGGGGAGGCGAGAGCGTGGGAGGGGTGGAAGAGAAGGGAGGCAGGAAGCGGTGAGGGGGTAGGTGCGGGGGAGATGGGGGGCGGGGGGGTGGAGGAGGGCAGTGGGAAAGGGCGAGAGAGTAGTAGACTGAAGGTGAGTATATAATACTATGGTGCCTGGTAGGCTATATTGTTAATGGCAGTCTCTTCAACTAAAGATGATATTATTATTTGTTATTAAAATTATATTCAATTTACCCCTTGTTTACTCTTTGGCTCGGTGAAATAGAGCCTGTTTTTATAATGATCTATGCAATCCTTATTATAATTGTATTGTGTGTCCTCGCCTTTGAACATCCATCCAACTCAACCAACAAAAAAAGACGAGCGTTACACTGTAAACCTTACTCCTATTTATTTCGAAATGCTTTTTAAAACATTAAAACTGAGGAGGGCCGCTGTGAAATTTTTCCGCTTTTAACAACCACCTGTCGTCGCAAAGCAGTTAGCAAAATCAATTAAAACCACATGCCGCCTGACGAATGAGTGTCCCATCCCGCCCGTACCCTGGCATTGACAGAAACGTCAATGGAGTCAAGTAGAGCTGTTACCGGGGGGTCGTTACCCAGACAACGGTCACGCGAAAATGGCGTATCGTGGGCTGCAGTGGCTCCCTCCGGTGGGCCACGGAGTATTTAACCCGAACGTGGTCGGGACGTCCGGCATCCCGCTAATGGCTCATTCCGCCCGACAAATGGGCCTCGTGTTTCGTGGGACCGATGGCGGAAAGCATGAAGAGCTCTTGGCGTGTGTGTGTGGGGTGGGGGGGGGATTGCGGCGCGGGGAGTGCTTGTGTGGGGGGGGGGACGGTGAGGGTGGGGGATGGGGGTCGGTCTGGGTCTGGGTGTGTGTGTGTGTGTGTTGTCCGTGGGGGGGAGGTACGGGAGGCAGGGTGGCTAGCGACACGGTTGTTCTGATGCGCTGGCCAGCGTCCCCTGGAGAGAATTCGGGGGTGTAATGGGGTGCAGGGTGGTGGTGAGTGACCTCGATGGCCGCTACCTTGGGCGGAGGACAGTCGTCAAAGAAGATCGGTGGTATACTGCCGTCGGTTGGCACGCAGGCGCAGCTATATAGTGGTGACGCTCATGACTTTCTTTATAATTGGCGTTGCGCGGAGATGTAATCTTACTGCACTAAATAAAATAGTCCACCCCGACCATCTTTTTTTAGCTCTTGTTCCTCATCTCCTGCCACCATTTTGTAAAGAACTACATGCCTCTGGGTCCTCCCCGACCGGGGGAAGTTCATTCCCTGGCAACTGTCTCAGCGGTTGGAAGGCGAAGTGGGCCATAAAACTGCCCAATATCCATGGAAAAAGGATTTTTACGTTCATGTTTATTTGGCTGATTGGGCAGTCACGCTTAAGCTCTGGTACCCCTTCACGGTCATCTGGTTATACGCGAAGGAGTAGAAATAATAACAGTGCAACGAAACCGTCCAAAAGATCGAGGAGCCAGAAACGAAATAGGGCCAAAAAGGGTCTTTTTCTGCTGCATTAAAGTTACATGTGGAGCTGACCGTTGCAACGGCTGTACCAAAATAAACATGAACAGGAAATGTTACCTTTGACCACAAGCAGTGTCAACGGCCACCGCCAAAATAAAAGTGGCGCTCCGGACGCTTCTATTGTCTCATAGAATTTAGCGCTTGGGCGCCCCTGTCGGTGGCACCGGTAAACGACTTGTGTACACACGTTTATGACGTTTCAAATCAGCACAAGTTTTCATTTTTGTGGTGGACAATTCATGAATTTGAAATGTTTTGCTCATTGGCAGATAATTGGTGAGCGATATGGTAGGTGTTTATTGTCTGTTATAAACCTTGAGGCCTTAGGTTTGTGTTCTTACACGCAAATTTGGCATTCAAAAACAGCGAAACAACTACACATGCAACTTTAAATAGATATGGAATGTATTGACGAGCCTGATCACAAGGGTCATTGATCAAATAACATCTGGCAAGGTCACCAGCGCCATACCCTTCGAGACAAGCAATACTGACTGGCGCATCAACACACGGGCGAGATTCGGGGTGGACGATAAAACATACCCCACCGACCTTATCAAAAGGAAATCATTTGCTGATGCTGTAATAAAGTAATCATGAAGGCGGAAAGCCGCTGTCAAGGGGGATTTACTCTCAGGGAGTCAAGTGTCATTACGTTAGACATATGATATACTCGGTACATATATACAATCCACTCTGGTCTTCCACTGCCATCAAGAGACATACCCAGGCCATTCAGGGGAAGGGATGGGGGGAGGGGCTGGAGACCCCGCCCCCCTCCTCTCACTCTCCCTGTCCCTCTCTCCCTCCATATCCCTCCCTCCGTGTCTACCAAACCCTCTCTGCCCCCACCCCCCCTCCTCTCACTCTCCCTGTCCCTCCCACCCTCCCGCCCTCCCCACCCGTGGCCTCGTCCTTGTGCAGCAACCTCCCCCCCAACCCCTTTCACCCACCCGTCCTCTAAATCCTCCTCAGCCCCCCCCCCCCCTACTCCCTTCGGCATGCTACGCCCATTAATTCTGTGTGACACAACATTAAAGTTTCATGTATTCTGTTGACGTCGTTGCTGGCGTAATGGCCAATGCCAGTCTGCAGACAGAGACCGGTGCGTGGCCGCGCATGTATTAATGCACAGGGTAGCGTGCGGGTGGTAGGTGCATCGTGCATGATGGGCGGACGGGCGTGCATTCTGCAGGCAGGGCACCAGGTGTGTGTAGGTGTGTGTTAAGCCACACCTGCCGCTTGATATAGGACCCCTATCAAACCACGTGGCTGCGATGACTGGCGGCGCCCAGGCCCAGAGCGACAACGTATTCATCCACATATATATTAATAATATCACATCATAGTATATATATATATATATAACCATACAGGGAAGGGGTAGGGTGAAGGAGGGAGGACGGGGGGGGGGGGGGCAGAGCAGGGCGTATATATGCTTCAAATGTGACATATTTATATCTATATATTTTCGCAATTTTATATATATTTATATATATAGACACAAACATGAGCCGCGTGATGTGATATGCTCTGCTGCTCACCCCCCCCCCCCCCCATCGCCCCCACCCCACCCCCTCCTCCCCCACCTGCATGGTTAAATAGAGCGCACGATTTATGATACTGAGTGCAACATAACTGTGATGGATAGATCAATCAATGCTGTTTGGCGTCATTGTAGTACTGGGAAGCCGGGTACCGAAGCATGTGGGGCAGCTCATGCAGGTTTGATAAGCTGTAGATTCAGTTGTGTGGCTTGTGTGCCGACGTCACACAATAGAGCGACACGACCCGCCTCATAACTGTTGCAACTGGTTCCTTTGCTGGCAAGATTTACAAAGTTAAACACAACAATGAAAAACAATGAAAAACAAAAATGAAACACAACTGGTCGTATTCCACTATACTGTGAAATAGGTGAATAACGTAAAACATCAAACGTGAAGAGAAACTGCAGATTGATTTAGATAGGCCGATTAGGTCACACAAAGGCAACAGGAGTTGGGTCAAAGTAGGAACGAGACTTGGCGCAAGTGCCCCCAGGCAAGCCCGCTTCTCTAGGGGCACAACGGTAACGATGTTAAAATCCTTCGACGTTAGTAGGGAATCGACTGTAGCTTTTATTATAATGTGTGCTCGAACAAACATAGTGTTTACGTATTCTATATACCTTGTTCTATCATCTGACATCAAAAAAGTGTGTCGACACTAGGTTGTTTCGACTATATTTTCGCGATAGCTGTTCCCGACCAGGCGTCCGCCATATTTGTTTTGGGCGGATGCCGGTACCTGTGAATGCGACTTGGTTCCTCCTCTCCGTTAGCATATGACTCTCCGCTAGAGGGCCTTGTCAGTCGCTCACTTTGAACTTAAGGACAACAGCAGCGCCCTCTTTCACAGGTTATTGACTGTTACAAAGTTTCAGACCCAGGCTACAAATGGTTCAAATGGTGGCGGGATTCGCCAGGTGGCGCTGCATACGCATGGCTGTTGGTAGGGAAAAGTCGCATGCTCCAACATTTGTTCGCGAAAATATGACTGGAACAATCTAGTGTTGAGACACTTTCTTGATGTCAGAAGATAGAACAAGGTATATAGAATACGTAAGCACTATTATTGTACGCGCCCACATTATAATAAAAGCTACAGTCGATTCCCTACTAACGTCGAAGGATTTTAACATTGTTACCGTTGTGCCCCTAGAGAAGCGGGCTTGCCTGGGGGCACTTGCGCCACGGACGAGACATGTCTCCGGGAAAAGCTCCCTAGTCTTTGCCAATAAAAACAAGAGACAGGGTTTTTATCCTCCAACAAAATTGACATCTACACAGGTGTGGCTCGAACCCCGCAAAGGTCGCTTGGGCTAGCTGGCCTAGCAGAGCACATTCGACCGATAAAAAGCCGATATCATATCACAACGCTAACGGATTCGATAAAGACATGGACTGGGACGTATTATTGCTACACATTTTTTCGACTGGTTATACTTTGAAGGGCATCAGGCAAACGTTCGGAAAACTACTCTCCTGGAAGCCGTATTGACGTTTCCGTGGTCCTTGATGGATTAATACGATCATACGACGCGGAATAAGACGTATTTTTATATCGCAATACGATAATACGACGTGCGTGTGCAGTAGGGTGTTAATAAAGCTCCGTCTCCTCATGGTTTAGTTACCTTTGAAAATGTTGATTTGTTGCTCGCTTCTGATTGGTTGCCGTTCGCGACAGTGTTAAAGTCTCGCCTCCTCTTTAAAACGCAGGAATATCCATTGCAACAACCGCTATCCTAAAGGCATGCAGGCGGCCGTGATGGGACCGTGGAAAGTATCACTGACGTGTAGAAAGTGCCGGACAGGGAATCAGTGCGATGATTGCTTCAATTATACAAAAGCGATCGTAGAATCCATCACTACGAGTCCCTCTTGACATGACGCCCACGTGACCATCACCGCGAGACTTATCCCCAGTCGCGACTCCTGGCGACTCACAGGTGATAACTGAAGGCACAACTCCCAACAGTTAGCGGCAAGGTGAAGATTCACCATTGATCGGGCGCTGGCATGCTTGGCTTATCCCTAGCCTGGGCTGGCCTGGGCTAGCTGGCCAAGCCTGAAGCGGCTTGACCCGTCTTGGCTATATTCCCGGGGTCTGTGACTGACTGTGGTCCTTATCGTTCTGGCTGTCCACTGTCCACTGTCCGCGGTGCCAGCCCGCCAGCCCGCCAGCTAACGGTGCCGTCTCGTGGAGGCCATGTGTCGGAGTTAATATGTTGCGTGTGTGTGTGGCTGTCCCTCCCCGCCTCCTTCCCCGCTCACTCACTGGCTGCCTGGCTGCCTGGCCAGTGAACTGAGGAGCGATGATATATCCTGCATGGGGTGGTCCTCGTTGAAGGCAAGTAACTTACACCACCCACACCGCCGCCATCACCACCGCCATCACCCGCACCATCATCATAACGATCGCAAACAAAGGGAAGGACTGTCACAGACATAATGGGCAATGGTAATGGTGATGACTGCGGAACAACGGCCAAAGCAAGCCCCAGCAGGCCGACCTCGTGGAAGCCGATACGGCTAGCGGTTGCCTTGCTGTTTACCATCGAGATCTGCCATCTCGCGGTCAGGGCCATAGTCGGTTTAATGACCACACTGTGACTCTGGGTGTCATATGCTGTAGGATGGTTCTCTTAATCTCCTTCTATGTCACTTTGATGACTCTGTAACCGAAAAGATAAACGTATTCACAGCCGAGTGACCTGCCACCTAGTGGACAGGGTCACAGTCTCTTTATTGACCACACCGGGACAGTGACAGCCATCACATCATACGCTGCAGTGTCGGTCTCTTCTGCTCACTTATGTTACTCAACGGTGCCTAAACCCTACTATTTTATCAAGAAAAGCGCAAGGAAGTCCGGTAATGCCTTGATTTTATAGGACGATACTACCTTGCGAAAGACACCCATGCAACGCGTTCGCCACCGACCACAGGGATAGGCAGAAAGTGGGTCACTGACTTCAGCTCATTTGTCCACATTACATCCATGATACACCACCCTCGACATCAACATGCCAAACAATATAAATGTAGGGCGGCGGGGGTGAGTTGGGGGTGTGTGTGCGGGGAGAGGGGGGGGGGGGGCCTAGGTAGTAACGGATGGATGACCAATTATCATAGGTTAACACTGAGACATAATTATATCGATCCAGATTGAAATCCGCCCCTTCCACCCCCACCCCTAACCCCACCCCCACCCCCAACCCGCCAGCGGCCTAGCAGTCTTCGATTGCTTGAGTGTGATCTCTGGATAGCGGGAACCAGGATCGCCGCCATCCAACCCGCTGATCTGGGGGTCCCCTAAGGGTAATCAGGGGAGGAATCAGTGTAGTAGGGGGGAGGGTGGGGGTGGAAAGGGTTGTCATGAACGCACAGCGGGCGGGGGGGGGCGGTCCCGCACAGACAGTCCTGTGATGGATTACATGTCATGGGTTCCGGCAATACAGCCCCCCCCCCCCCATCCCAGAAACGGACCACTGCATACGTGTGCTAGGTCAATAACGGGAAGCCATGGTCATTTGTGAATTGTATCAACAATATCAGATATTCGGGAAACTCCTCATTTACTTCTTCTTCAGTTGGTTGCCATGAAAGGAGGGTCTGAGGGCGTGTTCAGTGTCCTCCCCCCCCCCCCCCTTGGAATTTCTAGATCCTCTCCTGCCGGACACGAGGATAATTTTCCACCGTCGCCGCTTCTTATTGCCGATACATACACTACGGGTGTATTGATCTTGGAAATACTGTACTGCATTTGTGAGCGATGAACGACTCAATCGCCGGACATTACGCAAGGTGATGTATAAGGTCATTCTTGGATCCGCGGTGATATCAGTGAAACTGTACGACATGGGGCATATTCCCGTAATACTGATCCACTGTACAACAAGAACAAGAAGTTGGGATGCGCCATATATTGCAATAGCCCTTGAAATAGCGAAATATTTCAAGCGACAAAACGTAACAAGCGAGGCGGGAATAAAAGGTTCACTTCCATCCACCTGATCCCCTGGTTTATTTAATACGCAGGTGTGTGTTCAGTTTAAAAAGTAATCTACTGAAGTTAAATGTAGACGATCATCTTAAAATGAACATTTGAACTACTGCCCTCACAAGAAACTTGTACACTTGTACTTGTTCTAATTTAAAGCATTGTGTCGTCCTTATCTGTAGAGCTGTACTCTCCTGAAGTAAACAACTATTATCCTAACCAGAAGAACTGTATTAGGTATGCTTCTAATATCAAGAATTGTAAGCTTCTAATATCAATAACTGTATGCTTCTAATATCAAGAACTGTATGCTTTTAATGTCAAGAACTGTATGCTTCTAATATCAAGAACTGTATGCTTCTAATATCAAGAACTGTATGCTTCTAATATCAAGAACTCTATGTTTCTAATATCAAGAACTATATACTTCTAATATCAAGAACTGTATGCTTCTAATATCAAGAACTGTATACTTCTAATATCAAGAACTGTATGCTTCTATTATCAAGAACTGTATGCTTCTAATATCAAGAACTGTATACTTCTAATACCAAGAACTGTATACTTCTTATATCAATAACTGTATGCTTCTATTATCAAGAACTGTATGCTTCTAATATCAAGAACTCTATACTTCTATTATCAAGAACTGTATGCTTCTCCTATCAAGAACTGTATGCATCTAATATCAAGAACTGTATACTTCTAATATCAAGAACAGTATACTTCTAATGTCAAGAACTGTATGCTTCTATTATCAAGCACTGCATGCTTCTAATACCAAGAACTGTATGCTTCTAATATCAAGAACTGTATGCTTCTAATACCAAGAACTGTATGCTTCTAATATGAAGAACTGTATGCTTCTAATATCAAGAACTGTATGCTTCTAATATCAAGAACTGTATACTTCTAATATCAAGAACTGTATACTTCTAATATCAAGAACTGTATACTTCTAATACTAAGAACTGTATGCTTCTAATATCAAGAACTGACAGGGGCGGATCTAGGAATTTGCCAAGGGGGGGGGGGGTTGCTCTCTGAAAACTTCCGACCGAGGGGTGTGCTCTCTGAAAAACTTCCGACCGGGGCGGGGGGGGGGGGCTTGGGCTTGGAGAACCCGACTTCAACAGTGTATGTTCAGTTTCCCAAGGGGGGGGGTGTGGGGTTGTTCTTTGAAGACTTGGGACTTTAACATGTATGTTAACATGTATGTTGTATGTTCTGGTTCCCAAGGGGGGGGGGGGTGCAACCCCCCTACCCCCCCCCCCGCCCCCCTAGATCCGCCACTGAACTGTATACTTCTAATATCAAGAAATGTCTACTTCTAATATCTAGAACTGTGTACTTCTAATATCAAGAACTGTATACTTCTAATATCAAGAACTGTATACTTCTAATAGCAAGAACTGTATACTTCTAATATCAAGAAATGTCTACTTCTAATATCTAGAACTGTCTACTTCTAATATCTAGAACTGTGTACTTCTAATAGCAAGAACTGTATTCTCAGATTAAGAACTGTATTCTCATATTAAGCTGCTATTTATCTGTACTCCCCTAAAATGTGATGATCTATAGTTTGAAGCATTGCATGTTCTTAATCTAAAGAGTTGTATTATCCTTATATGAAGAAGTATTCTACGAACTGTATACTGTTACTGATACTTCTAATATCAGTATTTGTTTTTTTACATCTACCACATGTATCGCCCCAGAATTTGTTGTGATTGTTTATTTGTATATTCAACAGTCTTTAACGAATTCTGGTCATATCGCGTCAATGGGAGAAGGGAGGGAAGAGCGGAGCCATGTCTCCGTGCGTAACTGGGGGTGATCGGAACCTGTTGCCCCAGGAGTCCCATACGCATACATATACACAACTTGTCGTCAAAACCCGGTTTGTTTTTTTCCCTCTACGTGACTTCCCTCGCGATGCTCCCATTACCGGGCCGGTATGTGCTGGAAACTAAGGCGAGGGTGCGTCACTGTCTGGTCCCGGGAGCGGCTGGCCATAGCAAACGCCATGGGCTGCTTGGTCGGCCTTGTCTGGCCTCCAATACACGCCATGGGCTGCTTGGTCGGCCTTGTCTGGCCTCCAACACACGCCATGGGCTGCTTGGTCGGCCTTGTCTGGCCTCCAACACACGCCATGGGCTGCTTGGTCGGCCTTGTCTGGCCTCCAACACACGCCATGGGCTGCTTGGTCGGCCTTGTCTGGCCTCCAATACACGCCATGGGCTGCTTGGTCGGCCTTGTCTGGCCTCCAACACACGCCATTGGCTGCTTGGTCGGCCTTGTCTGGCCTCCAACACACGCCATGGGCTGCTTGGTCGGCCTTGTCTGGCCTCCAATACACGCCATGGGCTGCTTGGTCGGCCTTGTCTGGCCTCCAACACACGCCATTGGCTGCTTGGTCGGCCTTGTCTGACCTCCAACACACGCCATGGGCTGCTTGGTCGGCCTTGTCTGGCCTCCAACACACGCCATGGGCTGCTTGGTCGGCCTTGTCTGGCCTCCAACACACGCCATGGGCTGCTTGGTCGGCCTTGTCTGACCTCCAACACACGCCATTGGCTGCTTGGTCGGCCTTGTCTGGCCTCCAACACACGCCATGGGCTGCTTGGTCGGCCTTGTCTCACCTCCAACACACGCCATGGGCTGCTTGGTCGGCCTTGTCTGGCCCCCAACACACGCCATGGGCTGCTTGGTCGGCCTTGTCTGGCCTCCAACACACGCCATTGGCTGCTTGGTCGGCCTTGTCTCACCTCCAACACACGCCATGGGCTGCTTGGTCGGCCTTGTCTGGCCTCCAACACACGCCATGGGCTGCTTGGTCGGCCTTGTCTGACCTCCAACACACGCCATTGGCTGCTTGGTCGGCCTTGTCTGGCCTCCAACACACGCCATTGGCTGCTTGGTCGGCCTTGTCTGACCTCCAACACACGCCATTGGCTGCTTGGTCGGCCTTGTCTGACCTCCAACACACGCCATTGGCTGCTTGGTCGGCCTTGTCTGACCTCCAACACACGCCATGGGCTGCTTGGTCGGCCTTGTCTGGCCTCCAACACACGCCATGGGCTGCTTGGTCGGCCTTGTCTGGCCTCCAACACACGCCATGGGCTGCTTGGTCGGCTTTGTCAGGCTTGACCCCACGAGGAATAGCCATACATGACCCGACCAGTCAACTACCCGGATGAATTGCCAGCAGGGTTAGGTATGAGAAATAAAATTCGTTCTCCCGCGGAAGGGTACAATTGCTGGGCCGCGTTACCTCTGCAGTCATCCGCAACCCTCTCACAGGGTATCCTGGCAGCGCAAAGATGCCTAAACGCCCCACGATTGAAATCCTCCGGCTTTCTGTTGCGTATTTTAATCTTAGAAATATCAGTGTTAAAATTAAAGGAATGCACTTTATTCAGTGATGACGTCAAGGCCGCTGTTTAAAAGCAAGGTGTGCATGTGGAGGGGCCTACGATTGGGGGGGGGGGGGCACTTTCGGTGATTGGTAGCTTTTCCGTATTGCTTACGACAATGGAGGATGAGCACTCCCGAAACATAATAAAATCACAATATCACATATGGAATCGTTTAAATCATGTGTTCGGTCAGACCGTTTCAACTTCCTTTCTCCATACATATGTGCCACTGTATACTTACAGCCCAAGTATCAAAATAGCGAAGTAAGAAACAGATCGATAATTGTAGAAGAGAAATTCATAGGTCCAAGACCCTTCGGCACGCCTTTGGGCAAAATGCATATCAGTGGACTACGACATGGCTCACTAGACGGAGCCACTGGATTTACACGTATTGACATAGTGTGTGGTGTGGACACAGAACCCAAACCATCCAACTCCTCAGCCCGAGCCCGAAAACTGTCACAAGCAGCCGGTGCCAGCATCGGATACGTAACGTCCGTCCCCCGACCATGAAATAGTCCCACTGGGAGTCTTGGCGATGCGACCCAGGAATTAACCGCTCACTCCATCCGGGTGTCTCGTTCAGCAGCTTCAAGGTGCGCCCATGTCCACAGGTCATTTACACCTGGAAGCATCCAAGAGATATTTTATGGCGGGACGGGGCGGTGGTGGGGGATGGGGGGGGGGGGGGGGGGGGGTCGACGGGCGAGAGCGAACACGGGACTCTTTACAGCTATTCGTATATATCAGCCTCCAGGGTCTTTGCCAGCCAGACATGCATTCCTAGCTCAGCTGGTAACCGGGTTGAGCTGCTGTAGACCTGCAGGCCATGCAACTGGTTATGGGTTCCAACCCTATGATGTGCAATCTCAACTCTCACACAAAAGTGGCCAACATTTCTCGAGACACCCCGGCGCGCACCGTCATCAGGGGTCTGGAACGGGGTAAATGGTGACACGCGACACAGGCATATTTGACAAATTTACATTCGACAGTGACCCCCAAATTCCGACACTGGGCATCTGAAAAAGCGACATCGACACAGATTTAAAAAAACAAAAACGACAGTGAACTTGTGACGACACGAAACGCCGTGAAAATCGACATTTATCACTGAGAATTTTGCAAAAATCGACACTAAACACTGGACCCCCCTTCCGGAACCCTGCCATCAGCCGAAACCAGGTGCCAAATACGAAGTAGGCAATGAATAAAACAGTTACATTTGTTTTCTTCATCAAATTAACCGATAATAATATGCTTCTATATATAGTTTATATCCTTTGGTTTACTGCAAGATCTGAGTCTGATTGCCAAGAAGTACTTGTTTTTGGTCACAGTTGGAAAAAATAATCTTCCTGCGAATTGGCTCCCTGGGGGGAGCAACTTATTTTGCAGGTTTTGAAGTGTATTCTTCATAGTATAGCGACTGAGGCCGTCTAGAGACATCCTCAGCAAACGAACCGCGCCTTGCTGTGACTGACAGGCAATACCAACCCGGAGAAGACTGGGTCCGAGCTATTAAAACGCCAAATGGGATTCTGCTCTTTCGTGTGGGTGTATGTGGGTTACGGTACAATGGCTCGTGTGGTCGGCTGGAGAGACACGCCAATGCCATAGCAACCGAGGGTGATGTGTCCACATCGCCATCTGTGGGTGAAGGAGTGAACATGCCCCGACCACTCAACAACCCAGATGGAAGTGTTAGAGTGTGCATGACGTAGGAACTAGCTTCTGCCCCGGAGGGTTAACTGCATGGCTGGGCCCCGCGTTGTAATCTAGGCGAGTGAGCCGGCTGACACCTCCTCCATCATCTTGCCGACAAAGCGGAGACGAAGTAAACACTTGGCTGTGGCAGTCTGCGTGGTGACAATGTGACAAGGCGCAGCGGACTTGACTAGACAAACTATCCATGGCAGACTTGGTTAGAGCTCCACAAACTCTTCACGGCAGACTTGGCTAGCTCCACAAAACCCCCAAGCTCTTGGACCACGTTACGTTTTCTAAGTATGCTGGTGGTTCAGTTGGAGTTTCTCACGTTCGAGGCTCGGTGTTGGACGCCTTTTCATAATTCTGAATGAGCTCTTGTGTGAGTGCCGCCTGAGCGCGAACGGATATGTTGCTCTGCAGCTCCGCCTGCTTACAAACTGAGATAGACGTTCTCCTCTATTTAGACGTTAAAGCAATATACTTACATGCGCCATCCTAGATTTTTTACATTTTAGAATCAAGACTAAAAGTATCTCAAAAATTATGATGCATATGTTTTATATCTCTTTGAGTCTGTAAAACAAACATTTCAACATAAAACTGCGCGGTTTATTTATATCGCGCGCGGATGTGATAGCGAGCCGCGGTCGACATCACACACAAAATACCGAACAGCGAATAGGCGCGCAGGGATATAAAGCCGGCCAGCAACTTCTGCTCCGGTGACCAAAATGCTTCTCTCCGGATAGCCCACAGGCTTTCCGGATTTAAATTCAAGATAAAATGTACTTATTTGACATGGACAAGAGGTTGGTAATACAAAAAATTACGGAATATATTGCTTTTATGCTAGCCTACTATCAACAGAAAGCTCGCACATCAGCATCATTATAAGTCTGTAACGTATTAGCCCATCGTTTCTGGCCCATGTTATACGAGAGAATAGCCTGGCACCATGCAGCCTTCCGTATGTGCGTTAGACGGAAACCAGCATTTTCTGTTTGCTGGAAAACTCTTACCGTTGCATATTTCAGACCAAAATCTCTCGTCCTAGATAGTGTGTAAACGTTATAAAAATTGTCGGAACACACATAATAAGGCTGCACAGTTGTCGCGGATTATGGGGCTTGGGTCAGACACAAAACACGTGCTCTTAGAAGTACGCATCACGCTGGTGGCTTTCTACAGCTGCGTGACGCGCACTCATTGTTTTAGTGTTGGGAACCGGCCGGCTGCGCGTCAGGTCCATAATAAGGATCGTTCCAAAATAGAACATAGATAATGCTTAGTTAAGCTACCGAGGACTAAAGTACGCACTTCCCAAAGACAAATTAGGACGGTCACCCCGAGGACTAAAGTACGCACTTTACAAGGACAAGTTAGGACGGTCACTCCGAGAACTAAAGTACGCACTTCCCAAGGACAAATTAGGACGGTCACCCAGAGGACTAAAGTACGCACTTCCCAAAGACAAATTAGGACGGTCACCCCGAGGACTAAAGTACGCACTTCACAAGGACAAGTTAGGACAGTCACCCCGAGAACTAAAGTACGCACTTCCCAAGGACAAATTAGGACGGTCACCCAGAGACTAAAGTACGCACTTCACAAGGACAAGTTAGGACGGCTACCCCGAGGATTAAAGTACGCACTTCCTAAGGACAAGTTAGGACGGCTACCCCGAGGACTAAAGTACGCACTTCCCAAGGAGAAGTTAGGACGGCTACCCAGAGGACCAAAGTACGCACTTCATAAGGACAAGTTAGGACGGCTACCCCGAGGACTAAAGTACGCATTTTCCAAGGACAAGTGGGGACGGTCACACCGAGGACTAAAGTACGCACTTCATAAGGACAAGTTAAGACGGTCACCCCGAGGACTAAAGTACGCACTTCCCAAGGACAAGTTAGGACGGCTACCCGGAGGACTAAAGTACGCACTTCCCAAAGACAAATTAGGACGGGCACCCCGAGGACTAAAGTACGCACTTCCCAAGGACAAGTTAGGACGGTCACCCAGAGGACTAAAGTACGCACTTCCCAAGGACAAGTTACGATGATCACCCACAGGCCTAGTAGGTAGCGCGTTAACCTACTGCCTCAGTGTATTTAGTTCGACCAGGTAAAGCAGCCGGTGTTTGATTCGAATCCCACCTGCGCAAATGTCTTCATATTTGTAAAATAAAGATCCCGTGTTTTTATTGAAAAGAATTAAACCGAGAATCAAAGCTTTTTACAAGCACCACAATTTATTGGCAAATGTTGCAAAGAAAACATAATGACCAAGAAGCATATTTTATTATTTGAGTCTTATCGTGTTCATATTGTTCATGCAAGTAGAAAAATATATAATGCTTCACTGGTAGTTCACGGTATCATTCAAGCAAACAGTTTATTAAAAGAACACACAGTAGAAGAATGAAAACCCCTCACACCATGTACTAAAATGTTGGCTAGCATAAATGTGAAAAGTAAAAAAACAAGTTTACTGGCCGCGCAGAATCTGCTGGCAAAGTAGACATAAACACATATGTGTGGCTTCTAAACAAGATCTAATCCTACGATTAGCGTTCATCTTCCTTTCAAATCGCGTATTGTAGCAAATGTCAGGCGCGAGCAATACGTAAACTACACGGAAACTAAAAATATTAGATCTCTATTCTCTAATAAAAGTCTTTGTAAATCACCTAAATATAAAAGAAGTATATAAATGTATATAAGCAGAAACAGCTTGATATAAAATATATATATATGCTTTCAGATAAATCACATAAACTTAAGACTTAACAAAACACCTGCCCAGCAGGCTTACGCGATGTATCCATTTAGGTTGACATTGCACATAGGGTACGAACAGAACTACA
The DNA here is from genome assembly GCA_964019135.1 of Arenicola marina. Lineage (NCBI taxonomy): Eukaryota > Metazoa > Annelida > Polychaeta > Arenicolidae > Arenicola > Arenicola marina. The sequence continues at coordinate 19,376,110 of OZ025255.1, forward strand.
AGAACTGCTGGTCATGTTAACTTGTCCATTTATCGACGTCTGCTGCTCTGTGCAGGTTTAGAGACTAGTATGCTGTGGACCGCTGCTAAATAAACCCCAGACGCTGACGTCATTCCCCGCAGCATCCGTGAAGGTCATATCGTCAGTCAAGGACGGTCGCGACTGGAAAACTTCTTGACCTTGAAAAAATCATTCATTTTTTGTTGTCCTGGTGACGTCAGTGCCCGCTTCGCGCGACCTTTCGCTGCTGAAAACCGGAAATACGTAGTGTTAAATAACATTATTAGGAGTCGGTAATCGTGGGGGCGTTGGCCCGCGACAAGTGCGTCATGACGCGTCCCTTTAGATCATAACGCTCATGACTCATAACGCCACGCCGTCCGCAGCGGAAGTAAAGGGCTATTCCCTCCACCCCCAAAAATCGTCTTTAGCGTACCCATCAAAAAAACAAAAAAAACAGAAATCGTCTTTAGCGTACCCACCAAGAAAAGGATAGAAACAGCCTTTAGCTTACCCACCAAGAAAGCCAAAAACAAGGGTAATAGCCACCGTTGTACCCGCTACGCAAAAGCACATAACAGAAATGGCCTCCAGTGCACCGACCTTTCTCCCTCCCCTCTCGAGCCTTTCGCTCCTCGTAGCAGCGTACTGTCTGCGGGAGGTGGGTTCGAACCACGTGTGTAGACTCCTCTGTCACCAGGTCGTCGGCCGGGTCCAAGCCGAGCAGAGACCGCTCCACACCGCCTGGGAACCAGCGGAATATGGGTGGGTGGCTTGAGAAGAACACTTCAATGACCAAGGATATCGCGACCATAGGGAGGATCAAGGGTAGAGGGGAGCCACGTGCCCGGGGGTAATCCCGTACTCTTTTCGGAGAAGGACGTGAGGTCTTTATCCTGGGCGGACAGATATTCGTATTTATGGGGGCGTTATGATCCAAGAGCGCGCCCCTCCCACACGATTGGCAGAGCGGGCTAACCACCAGACCATTGGGGAGGCCCTGCCGGAGTAATCAGAATGATAATTTGGGTTCTGTTTTATATTCACATACACTGAGTATGCGCTATGAGTAAACCTGGAAAGCTACATGTCGCCGGGCTGTATTAGAATTAATTTCACATTCCAATGAAAGATAAAAAAGGCTCACCAATATTTTCCCACTTCACAATGTAGACGAGGCCACGGCACTTCTCTTGAAGGATGCTGAAAGTATCATAGTTCGTTCACACTTATTGTTACGGCCGCCTTCTTGTCTTAATAGCTAGTAACCCAGAACATAAACGTGATCATTACACTTGCTCCTTTGCCTTTCTCCTGACCGACTTGCCAAATGGTAAAGACATTCAGGCCCCAATGTCATGGCGTCGTTTTATTAGTTACGATTTATGTAACATTAAATCCAAGATATCTGCCACAGCATGCATTTTCATAATTTTGTATTGCAATATTGACTATATTAATGTCCGACTGTTATCTAACATTAAGGACTTGGTTAATGACAATGAGGCGATTAAGTTTGTTTTATGGTTTCATTCGCCTTTTACACAGCACCAAGAGCCTGGTAGTCCGGTCTGGCAGCCTGGCCGGTGTGTGTTGTATTATCATCCAGTTAAATGGTGCAATTTCCACCACACTTTGATTACTATTCACGGCATGCTCAACTTCAGTTTTTATATCAGTATATAGCCAACCGTGATCTAATTCTGTTCGACTTACACCAAACTTAAAAATACATACATCGGCAGCCATTTTGTTTTTGAAGGTCTAATGATCCTTAAGCAAACAAAATATTAACGAAAAATCCATTGTGTGCATAGCAATAATGTACTCACGATACCCATGGCGTTGATAGCTTGTTGTTGATACACACTAGGCGAGTCTAACCTGTGTGCCTTTGTGACGTTGTGTCCGCCATGTGGTTCGTCCCCGCCGCCGCTGGCCTCGCCACCGGCCCCGCCACCAACGCTGTCAGACCCACCCCCGCCGTCCACCACACACCCGGTGACCATGTCCCAAGCGGTGAGGAGCGGTAGCACGTGGTCAACCAGCTTCTCACCACGCCACCCCAGCTGGTCCGCGCAGAACTGGCACATGCGTAGGAAGTCGGGTCTCCGCCACCGCAGCTGGTCCCTCTGTTCCTCGGTCACGTGACAGGCTGGGCGCAGGTAGGCCTCGACAACCTAAATGACGCAATGAAATAAAACTGTTTTGATCTGGTCACGCAGTAGTAAGTTGTGTATATTTTAATCCCATAGATATCGCGATCCAGAATAGACGGAACCCAGTATATGACCATGGGTTGTTTGATCGTTCTTTGATCGTATAATAATAGGTTTATTGCATCTAAAAAAGATCGTATGAACTTATGCCGATGTGATAACGCCAAATAATTGACGAATATAATTTGAGTGCACAATTCTCTGAAAGCTAATACTGACGTTGCACTACGGGTGCGTTATGAATCAAATAAATATTTATGATAAAACAACATCTGAATTAACTCGCTAGAATGGGCTTTCTTTTTTATGCCTGCTCTTGAAATTGAATTTGACAACATAACCTACGCATTCTGGAGAACTGGGTCTTAATGATACAGATGGCGGACTACCTTCTGGTTGGGGAAGGCCCGGTCATGAGCCAGAGCCTTTTTGCGCACGCGCAGCTCCAGATCATGACGGTCGTGTTCCCGTTGCTGTCTGTGACCTTCACAAGGACACGGGACAGCGTCCGCTGTCGGCGAACATCCTGACTTTATATCACAGACCAGACATCCATCGGTCACGTGCCTATTGGCGGACCCTGCTCGGTAAGAGTGAGAATGTAATTTTAAAGTTAGTATTTCAACAAAAAATAAACATTGTACAATTTTGCGGGAGAGATCCGCCTCCTCCCCACGGTCGTTATGTTTTGAAGATCGTAATCTGTGTCGCGTACTTTGTACAGGTCATAACCACGAGTTAACGCTTAAAAACGAGAAATTCCCGATTTCACACATTAAAATATCCAGATTGTGGGGGATTCATTTTACCATAGTAAGCAATCAGTGCAGTTATTTTATTCAATTAAAGATATTTTTATTACAATGCAAATATAACTCGTATTCAAATAATTTCCACCTAAATTAGGATCCAAAATTATAACATGTTATGGCTTGACCAGTGCAAGAATAATCTGTTCTTGTCACTTGTTATGCCATATTTACCAATGCATTTGAAGCAAGCGTCACAGTTCTGTTAAATGTGAATATTGATATTTCACTGCAGTATAACATGCAGATTTTTTTTGCAACTGTCGGAAAATAACAGTACAATCATTATATACATTACATATTATAGGTAACGATCAGTATTTGTTTTAGGCTTGTACCTTCATGACTACAGTGACTGCAGTGTCGGGCCTTTTTCACTGGCTCCCTGCTCTCAATCTCGTCTAACAGGGAACCAGGCTGTGTCCACTGCCGCAGTCTGATCGGTCGATGCATGCGATACGCAAAGAATAGCGATTAAAATTAATCTTAATACGCTCCATGTTCAGAAAACCTAAAATAAACATATTATATAATATATTAAAATATTTAATACAGAAAAATGCATAAATATATAAAAAAAATACATAATATGTGTCTGGAAAAATATGATGGAATGTATTAATTACTGCTTTAAATATGTATATATATATTTAAAGGCCAGTGGTAAGGCACAGCCATATCCACATATATATACAATTTTAACCTACGCCATTTCTTTCGCAGCGTACGTGCATCATGCATGCTCTACTGAGGACGGGCAAGGTCTACGGCCTATTCACCTGTCGAGCGCCTCCTGCCCTCGTCCCCACTGCTTCAGGAGTCGGACCGCCTGCTCCTTGCCCACACCCGGGACGCCCGTGACGTCATAGTCCCCTCCGACCAGCAACGCGAGACACACCAGACTCTTGCGATCCAGACCCAACGTACCCTTCACATCGCTCAGTCGGTAGCGCTCGATCGTGGAATTCTGCGACCAGAAACAGTTGTGTGATCAGTGGTAAGGCACAGCCATATCCACATGTCATAACAGATGTGTGGCCAGTGGTAAGGCACAGCCATATCCACATGTCATAACAGATGTGTGGCCAGTGGTAAGGCACAGCCATATCCACATGTCATAACAGATGTGTGGCCAGTGGTAAGGCACAGCCATATCCACATGTCATAACAGATGTCTGGCTAGTGGTAAGGCACAGCCATATCCACATGTCATAACAGATGTGTGGCCAGTGGTAAGGCACAGCCATATCCACATGTCATAACAGATGTGTGGCCAGTGGTAAGGCACAGCCATATCCACATGTCATAACAGATGTGTGGCCATTGGTAAGGCACAGCCATATCCACATGTCATAACAGATGTCTGGCTAGTGGTAAGGCACAGCCATATCCACATGTCATAACAGATGTGTGGCCAGTGGTAAGGCACAGCCATATCCACATGTCATAACAGTTGTGTGGCCAGTGGTAAGGCACAGCCATATCCACATGTCATAACAGATGTGTGGCCAGTGGTAAGGCACAGCCATATCCACATGTCATAACAGATGTCTGGCTAGTGGTAAGGCACAGCCATATCCACATGTCATAACAGATGTGTGGCCAGTGGCAAGGCACAGCCATATCCACGTGTCATAACAGATGTGTGGCCAGTGGTAAGGCACAGCCATATCCACATGTCATAACAGATGTGTGGCCAGTGGTAAGGCACAGCCATATCCACATGTCATAACAGATGTGTGGCCAGTGGTAAGGCACAGCCATATCCACATGTCATAGCAGATGTGTGGCCAGTGGTAAGGCACAGCCATATCCACATGTCATAACAGATGTATGGCCAGTGGTAAGGCACAGCCATATCCACATGTCATAACAGATGTGTGGCCAGTGGCAAGGCACAGCCATATCCACATGTCATAACAGATGTGTGGCCAGTGGTAAGGCACAGCCATATCCACATGTCATAACAGATGTGTGGCCAGTGGTAAGGCACAGCCATATCCACATGTCATAGCAGATGTGTGGCCAGTGGTAAGGCACAGCCATATCCACATGTCATAACAGATGTGTGGCCAGTGGTAAGGCACAGCCATATCCACATGTCATAACAGATGTGTGGCCAGTGGTAAGGCACAGCCATATCCACATGTCATAACAGATGTGTGGCCAGTGGTAAGGCACAGCCATATCCACAGGTCATAACAGTTGTGTGGCCAGTGGTAAGGCACAGCCATATCCACAGGTCATAACAGTTGTGTGGCCAGTGGTAAGGCACAGCCATATCCACATGTCATAACAGATGTGTGGCCAGTGGTAAGGCACAGCCATATCCACATGTCATAACAGATGTGTGGCCAGTGGTAAGGCACAGCCATATCCACATGTCATAACAGATGTGTGGCCAGTGGTAAGGCACAGCCATATCCACATGTCATAGCAGATGTGTGGCCAGTGGTAAGGCACAGCCATATCCACATGTCATAACAGATGTGTGGCCAGTGGTAAGGCACAGCCATATCCACATGTCATAACAGATGTGTGGCCAGTGGCAAGGCACAGCCATATCCACATGTCATAACAGATGTGTGGCCAGTGGTAAGGCACAGCCATATCCACAGGTCATAAAAGTTGTGTGGCCAGTGGTAAGGCACAGCCATATCCACAGGTCATAACAGTTGTGTGGCCAGTGGTAAGGCACAGCCATATCCACATGTCATCACAGATGTCTGGCTAGTGGTAAGGCACAGCCATATCCACATGTCATAACAGATGTGCGGCCAGTGGTAAGGCACAGCCATATCCACATGTCATAACAGATGTGTGGCCAGTGGTAAGGCACAGCCATATCCACATGTCATAGCAGATGTGTGGCCAGTGGTAAGGCACAGCCATATCCACATGTCATAACAGATGTGTGGCCAGTGGTAAGGCACAGCCATATCCACATGTCATAACAGATGTGTGGCCAGTGGCAAGGCACAGCCATATCCACATGTCATAACAGATGTGTGGCCAGTGGTAAGGCACAGCCATATCCACAGGTCATAAAAGTTGTGTGGCCAGTGGTAAGGCACAGCCATATCCACAGGTCATAACAGTTGTGTGGCCAGTGGTAAGGCACAGCCATATCCACATGTCATCACAGATGTCTGGCTAGTGGTAAGGCACAGCCATATCCACATGTCATAACAGATGTGCGGCCAGTGGTAAGGCACAGCCATATCCACATGTCATAACAGTTGTGTGGCCAGTGGTAAGGCACAGCCATATCCACATGTAATACCAGATGTGTGGCCAGTGGTAAGGCACAGCCATATCCACATGTCATAACAGATGTGTGGCCAGTGGTAAGGCACAGCCATATCCACATGTCATAACAGATGTGTGGCCAGTGGTAAGGCACAGCCATATCCACATGTCATAACAGATGTGTGGCCAGTGGTAAGGCACAGCCATATCCACATGTCATAACAGATGTGTGGCCAGTGGTAAGGCACAGCCATATCCACATGTCATAACAGATGTGTGGCCAGTGGTAAGGCACAGCCATATCCACATGTCATAACAGTTGTGTGGTCAGTGGTAAAAAAAACGGCTTAAAGGCCAGCTCCCAGGTCCAAAGGGACTTTCAATATATTCAAATAGATAACAAAAAAGATCAAAATACCCGTTAATTTTATTCGAGTGCGCTGTTAGAAATGTTGGCCATTATCCCATATGACGCGTTCAAACATCAAGAAATAGTCAGAGGCGATCACTCGACGTTTCTTGACGTAAATGTAGGTTCCCCTTTGAGGAGACAGGCCATCATACTATCTCCATGGTCAAAAGCTACGTTATATAACATCGCAGGTTAAAACGCTATCCCAGATATTATGTACTCAACACGTCGAACCCCTGCTGGTTACCTACTTTCTCAAAAATACCAGTTCATCTGAATATTTACATAAACGCTTCGCCTGCCTATATTCAGCAATCAAAGCGGCACATGCATCTACGTCACTTGGCGCGAAAATTACGACTTCGATCGTCACGAAGTTTAGACTTGATGCCCGAGTTTGCACATATTTCGTGACTAAAACGTGCCACCAACCTATGAACCACACAATTTGCACAAACACCCTGATTCCTTCAATATGTACTCTTCTGTGGGTATATTATGTTAATTTTATGATTTCATTTACCCAGAAGTTGGCCTTTAAAATGCATATGACAACGAAGTTTGTACGAACACACCGGCCAGGCTATACCATCGCATGCGTACAGCATATTGACGTATTGACGTAACAGACGCCCTCACCTTGGCTCCAACAGACGCCCTCACCTTGGCACTAACAGACGCCCTCGCCTTGGCTCTAACAGACGCCCTCGCCTAGGCTCTAACAGACGCCCTCGCCTAGGCTCTAACAGACCCCTTGGCTCTAACAGACGCCCTCACCTTGGAAAACAGACGCCCTGGCTCTAACATACGCTCTCGCCTTGGCACTAACATACGCTCTCACCTTGGCTCTAACAGACGCCCTCGCCTTGGCACTAACAGACGCCCTCGCCTTGGCTCTAACAGACGCCTTGGCTCTAACAGGCGCCTTGGCTCTAACAGACGCCCTCACCTTGGCTCTAACAGACGCCTTGGCACTAACAGACGCCCTCACCTTGGCACTAACAGACGCCCTCACCTTGGCACTAACATACGCTCTCGCCTTGGCACTAACAGACGCCTTGGCACTAACAGACGCCCTCACCTTGGCTCTAACAGACGCCTTGGCACTAACATACGCTCTCGCCTGGGCTCTAACAGACGCCCTCGCCTTGGCTCTAACAGACGCCTTGGCACTAACATACGCTCTCGCCTTGGCTCTAACAGACGCCCTCGCCTTGGCTCTAACAGACGCCCTCACCTTGGCTCTAACAGACGCCTTGGCACTAACATACGCTCTCGCCTTGGCTCTAAAAGACGCCCTCGCCTTGGCTCTAACAGACGCCTTGGCACTAACATACGCTCTCGCACTGGCTCTAACAGACGCCCTCGCCTTGGCTCTAACAGATGCCCTCACCTTGGCTCTAACAGACGCCTTGGCACTAACATACGCTCTCGCCTTGGCTCTAACAGACGCCCTCGCCTTGGCTTTAACAGACGCCCTCGCCTTGGCTCTAACAGACGCCTTGGCACTAACATACGCTCTCGCATTGGCTCTAACAGACGCCCTCGCCTTGGCTCTAACAGATGCCCTCACCTTGGCTCTAACAGACGCCTTGGCACTAACATACGCTCTCGCCTTGGCTCTAACAGACGCCCTCGCCTTGGCTTTAACAGACGCCCTCGCCTTGGCTCTAACAGACGCCCTCGCCTGGGCTCTAACAGACGCCCTCACCTTGGCTTAAACAGACGCCTTGGCACTAACTGACGCCCTCGTCTTGGCACTAAAAGACGCATTGACACTAACAGACGCCCTCACCTTGGCACTAACAGACGCTCTCACCTTGGCACTGCCGACGCTCTCACCTTGGCACTGCCGACGCTCTCACCTTGGCACTGCCGACGCCCTCACCTTGGCACTAACAGACGCTCTCACCTTGGCACTGCCGACGCTCTCACCTTGGCACTGGCAACGCTGAAGTTTTTGTAGACAGTGGAGGCTCCGAAGAGGAAGGCGTCGCTGTCGTCAGTCACACAGCCGTCAACCAGCTGGGGACAAGGCACAACATGAGACATGGAATCCATAATGACTCGAACCAGCAGAGGGAGCTCGTTCCTCACATCCATTCTGATCCACGTGGCCGCCAACCTCACGGTTGACCTCAACGCTGCTGGGGTCACGAATAGTTCTGGAGGGTTATTTAGGTTTAATTTTGTATTTTCGATGCAGAATTTTAAAAAAATATACATCCCGTTGTCGTACGATCACAGTGGAAGCGTTAAGCGAAAAAAATATTCCAAATAAACACGGGGTCAAAGTTCATAGCGCTTCACGTCTTAATTAATTTGACCTCGATCAAATTCGGTGGAAAATTTGGTGCAAGCGTTATCCCCGGGTTACGTTACCATAGGACACGTGCCTAATTCATAAAACGACGTACAATACATGGTCCTAGATTGCAGCAAAGGTATATATAACATCTGCACTGGCAGCCTTCTGGATTGTTGCTGTAACTTACGCCTTGGGCGTCCAACCTGGCGCACATGGCTTCTGCCTCTCCCACACTGCGTAGGTGGGGCACCCCGAGACATTCAAACAGCTGGCAACACTGCAAACCGTGAGGACAGCATATATATATATATATATATATATATATATAAATATCAAACTAAAATCATCATCATAAGAAACACCACCAAACTTTACCAAGGTCTGCAAGGTCAAGGTCAAGGTCTGCCCACGCTGTATGGTTGAAAAAATACCGTTTACATATTACAGCACGCTCACTTGGGTATACTAGTATATATAGCTTCATCACGTACCCTTGCACGTACACTTATGTATAGTTTCAGGTTTCAAGGATTGAAAGTACATGCATATCAGATATGTTCGCTTTCTGTTACTAGATATGTACTCATGGGCTCACTGCCTTTATTTAGAGTACAAGAAAGCGTCCTTACATAATTCAAGAATACGTCGCATTCTGGGTCTCACCAATTCTTCTGTCTGGGAGACTCTTCTGTGGTGGTGTTGCGGGGGGACGGTAGAGGCGCTGGACGACGATTCAGCGTCCCTGCCATAGAACTTGTCCGTCTGTTTCCGACGCTGCTGTAGCGTCTGCTGTTTGACCTCTGGGCTGTCACCGTCAAGGACGAATACAGCCTTCACCTACGTCAAACCAAATGATGCACAAAATATCAACCGACAATGTATTATTTGCTACTAATAAACACAATTTAAACATCACCTTTTACTAGCTATCACCTATACTTTGCCATTACAAATAGACCCACCATACTGACCATATGAATAGACTATATTTTACCTTAGTGAATAGAACTTGATGCACTATACTTTGCCACTGTGAAGAGACCCGCTTTATGTTGCCATTATGAATATAGACCCACTTTACTTTGCCATTATGAATAGACCCACAATACTTTGCCATTATAAATGGACCCACTATATACTTTACCACTATAAAGACCCACCATACTGTGCCACTATGAACAGACCCACTATACTTTACACTTATGAAGAGACCCACTATACTTTTCAATTATAAAGAGATCCACTATACTGTACAATTATGAAGAGACCTACTATACTTTTCAATTATAAAGAGATCCACTATACTGTACAATTATGAAGAGACCCACTATACTTTACAATTATGAAGAGACCCACTATACTGTACAATTATGAAGAGACTCACTATACTGTACAATTATGAAGAGACCTACTATACTTTACAATTATAAAGAGATCCACTATACTGTACAATTATGAAGAGACCCACTATACTTTACAGTTATAAAGAGACCCACGATACATTACAATTTTAAAGAGACCCACTATACTGTACAATTATGAAGAGACCCACTATACTTTACAGTTGTAAAAGAGACCCACGACACATTACAATTATAAAGAGACCCACTATACTGTACAATTAATTATGAACAGACCTACTTTACTGTACAATTATAAAGAGACCCACTATACTGTACAATTATGAAGGGACCTGCTATACTAGAGAGCTATTATATCAGATGAAGCTAGATTGATTCACCTTGTGTTTTATGAACCAGGCAACTCTGTAGAAGAGATTCCGCAGCAGAGGTTTGGGTCCATGCAGCTCTTTTAGTCCAGCTGCCCTCTCGCTTTGAAAGAGCCAGCCACTGACATCCACAGCTAGGCTGAGTCCAGCGATCTGATCCCCTCCCACACTGGTTTTGACAGGCTGTAGCACTGACCACAGCTGTCTCACACCCATGTCAGGGCAGAAGCAGACTTGGCAGCATTGGGAACTAAGCAAACAATACAATTTATAAAGAAAATCATTCTTAAAATGGTAATGACAAATGTCAGCCATCAAGCAAACTAAAAGAATACCAAAAGAGCAATAGATACCATTGGATGCAATTGAGGCAATGGAGACTAATTACTAATGTATAGTAATTAGGCCATGTCGTGATTGGGCACCCAGCAAAATTAAGGAGGGTAATAATATTATACAGATCATGTATATTTTTACAAGATAGATGTCAAAGTAGCTGTCAGACATCAAGGCATCTGATGATCTGTCTGGTAAAAGTTAGGACATAAATATATGTCAATATAAGTGCATTTCTGCAAGTGCGCAATCACTATAGCTAGTACCTGCACAATCACTGGTCCACTTTCTATAGATGTCATAACAGGCTTGTGTTCCTATTTTTCACTTATTTTCAAGCAGCAAATTGTGGTCAATGGAGCTTCATCATGTGCAATGTTCTTTAGATAATATAGAAAGACATAATAGAGAAAGAATGAAAATAAGACAAAATTAAGTTTTTCATACTTTTATGTAGCAAGCATGTTTGTGAGGTGATTACTCCAATATTAATTAAAATATCAGCTAAAACAACTGTGAAAGGCACTATGAATTTGGATTTAGACACAGTGGGGTATGGGTGGATAGGAGGACTACCAGGGAGGGGGGGACAGGATCTGTACTGTGGATGTAATATCGTCTGCTCCAATATATATTGGCTTGCTTGCAGGACTAGGGGGGCCTCCATAGCATATGTTGTATACGCTATAAAATACCCCTACTCCCCCCCCCCCTCCCCCGCCCTCACCACCACTGGTGACTGCCTGTGTGATATCTCTCTGCCCGGCCCTCTGTAGACCCCTCCAAGGACCTACCCCTGTATATGGGGATCAAGGGTCATGAACCGACCCGGAAAGTTTCTGGTACCTGCCATGGTTCGGACTCGAACCACCAACCTCCTGCTTTCCAGGAAGTCTGGAGCGAAACATCAAATGCGATGCACCAAAGGGATATTCCTGTTGCCGCAGGTTGTTTTTGGTCTATTTATGTCGCACCAGACCGGTACCGAGATACTACACCTGTAACTTTAGTTTAGATGAGCACCAAAAACATTGTTAATTTTAATTAAACCGGGGCAAGGTGGGCGAGTCAGATGGGCATGTATGTATAGATTTCGCCTACAGTCCAGATGACTCAAGGAGAATTCTTTCATGGTGTATGATATCTTCATTAAAAAGCCATAAAAAGGAACCTCCTACATATGCTACTTCGGGATAAGCAGTTTAGATCCGTCAGACCTACCTCCTGCAGATGTGTCTCTTGACTCTCCCGACTCCTCTCCCTAACGCCTGTCAGCTGGGTCAATGACAATGTTTACCTTCGCGAACGGTACACTGTGATGGTGACTAAACTGAACGTTTTGTTCTAGCTTTGCCTTCCCTTTGAGTTCTGAGTCCCAATCAGTTCACTTTCAATGCGGCATAGACTTGTCAATATTACGAATAACGTTCATTTCTGACTTGATTGAATATAATATTTAAAGCCGATTCGTCACCTAGACAAAGATTTTGTGCTTTTATTTTTTGAAATTTACTTTTCACCTATATTAGGTGATCCATGCAAGCTAAGTTAACTCGTGTGAGAGAGACATTAAGTTTGACAAGTTTATTTTTGTTATATATGCCAAAGCACTGAAAACCCTGCCCACCTCACCTTTCGAGGACTTGCCCGCAGTATCGCGTACTTTAATTCGTTTGTACACTATTTGATTTTATGTAATCAATAACCAAATACACCTTATATACCAAGTAAAATATTGAAACTGCTTATCTGGGGAAAATTTCTGCATGAGTAAATTCGAATTAATTAACCACTCCTTCGCAGAAAATAGGTCAATTAAATATTACCGGAAACAAGGGCCCGCTCCATAGCTCAGTGGGTTAGAGCACTCGCATTGGGTGCTCTAACCCACCGAAAGCCCACCGGTGGTCAGGTCTGTTTGGTCGCAGGATAAATATCCCATATGTCCTTCTTCGCAAATACGTTACCCCGGGCGAGATGGCTCTGCTCATCCCTTCCTTCTCCGATTAAATAATTGTAGAGATAGGACCAGAACTGGTTCAAGAATCTTGAATATAAAGCCAACCAGAGCGCGAACCCATAATATGTTGGTCCGTCTAGGGCTCAGCTTGCTTACCATCTGAGCGAGGCAGGCTAACGCTTGGTTCGTTACAAAAAAATGCGTAAAAGTTGCTTAAAGAATTGCTTTAAAATAAAACGCTTTCCGACAGGTAAGAAGTATTTACAAATATTGTTGGTTGGGGAAAGGGTCAATGTTGAGAGAAGTCATGTCTCAAGAGGTCAACCTCCTACTATATTAGAAGATCCGGGATATTTACCCTACACTAGCATTTTACATTGAGTTTTGCACAGGTATGGGTTTGAACTAAGGCACCCGCCGCTTCGGCTGCCGACCTTGCAGAGTACCATGGACAAAAACCGAATTCACTACCAACTGGACCATGGGGTGACCTTTTCAGCCGGTGTAACCATGATATATTTCAACAAGTTGGGCGCCCACAAATAACACAAGAGCTACTTTCAGTGTTACCATTTTTTATTTCATGGATATCAGCCTCGTGTATCTAATAATAATGTACAATTGTGACGGGTATAAAGGCTAATCAACACCATCGCCAAATGGCGCATGAATACATGATGTACCTTCCGTAATCACACCATCGCCAAATGGCGCATGAATACGTGATGTACCTTCCGTAATCACACCATCGCTAGATGGTGTATGAATACGTGATGTAACTTCAGTAATCACACCATCGCCAAATGGCGAATGAATACGTGATGTAACTTCCGTAATCACACCATCGCCAAACGACGCATGAATACATGCTGCAACTTACTGCCGCTATTTATAAGTGTCACTGTTACAGTACTTGACGAAGTGAAAGTTGCAATGAGTAATTCCACAGTAAGAGCGCGGGGCCGGCGGCTGCCGCCTGGCATAGGAAGACTACGGGCTGACCAGCCGCCTATACAGTGACAAACACCCCAGAATTGAGAGCGGTAACGGTCGTTATCGTACCCTAACCATGGTGACTATAGCTCAAGATTTCGAACATTTCCACGTTTGACGCCTCCTCTCCAATCCTTCAGTCCCATGAGTCGAGCGCATGCTCGGGTTTCCACCGTGTCATGGGACGAAACTGCGATGTTGGTTCGTTGAATCGAAGTTCGTTTCGGTGGCACTGTGGTTCAGACATGACCACCGGAAATCTGTGCATATGCAAGAATCATGGTGAAGGCGAAGTGAACGTAAAGTGCCGAAGGAAAGGGTGGTGAGGTGGAGGTGGATGCTCTAGCATCCACCAGGGAGGAACAACTTCTGGTCCCCCACCCACACACACAGCATCTTTTAACTCGTTCAAACGCGTGCATCTTCTAATATAAGTAGTAGTAGTACCATATAATATCTTTGGCTGTGCAGAGGGTAAAAACACAGAATTCATTGCAATGGTCATCACTGATCAGCCGTGCATTGGTCAAGCATGCATAAATTTAACAGATGATACAAACTACGATTATCAGGATGTAAGTGCTGCTCCATGTGACTCGAAAAAAAAGAAGAGAAAATTAATGACCAGTGTAATCAACGTGGTTGAAACTATATAAGATTCCATCACTACGCAACCATAGAAACAAATTGGCCAAAGCATTAACAATACCAAAAAACTATAGTACATTGCTGATTAACCTTGGGCTACGACAAACATAGCAATGGCAGTGACTGCCTCAAACATCTTCTTTAAAGCAAAAACAAATTACCCGTGTCAAGATTCTTCATTTAAGTATGGCACATACTCCAGTCATCGTTATTTGCACCAGAACCACTCCTAGCCACGCTTTTATTCCTTCAGCGACAAAAAATGATCTTACATGCTAGAATCATAAAGCAAGACTGAGGAATGACAAACGCAAAGTTTGATAGCGCGTTATTTTATATCACACATCCGATCACACTGCACAGCCTTTTTGAATTCACAGAACCCTATGTACACGTGTCAGACCGAACTATTGTCATCTTCGCAGCGTTCTTCTCCCGCGTGCGGTACAGATGAGCGTATAATAGAACGTAACGTATAGGACTAAAGGTATCGTAGCACCAATTAAGCGTTGAATTATCGCTCATCGGCGCCGCACGGTGTGATGGGGTGGGGGGGGGGGGACCTCCCCAGGTACGATAAAGTTGACGCCAGTTACCCCAAGGCCTCGCACAGGGGCCACTTTATCAAATTAAAAAACATATTTAAAAAAAATGCCGAATGAATTATTAGTGTGAATCATGTCAGTTTTAATATCACGCTCAGTGCGCTACGAAAGCCCTCCTACCAACATTACATGCAACGTTGGAATGTTGGAAGTAACAATATCTAATAATCCTGATCAAGTCGAGCCTACTTACACTGCACCGAATTAATCAACCAGAATAAATAACTTGGGATATACATCAATTTTGCTAGGTGTTTATACATAGATAATATACACATATATATATTATAAGAACTATAGGATATACCTCTATAGGATACACCTCGTATATGAAGAACACAGATCAGGATATTTGGACCCAACGCTGATGTAAGTACAAGGACACGGCAAGGTATATAAATCGAGACGCAGTTCCTACTTACATGCAAAGCAACAAATCACCTCAGTAATAAATATCGATGCCCGCCATATGATACAATGCTAACAGCCCAACGCAGTTCCGAAAAAACTAAAAAAAAAAAACTAAAATTAAAACGCAAAATAACCCACATATTTGCACCGATGTGATACAAACGTTGCATTTGCTTTGGTTAGTCTTCCAACATGAACCGTGAACCAGACCTCCATGAATTTTCCAGACAGTTCAAGGCCCACCAGCTTACGACCCGGTCTGCACCAATCCGGTGCCTTGGCGCTCTCCACCAATCCGGTGCCTTCGCTGTCTCCACCAATCCGGTGCTTTCTCAACCACATTTAGCCCGCATTTGCAGACGACACAAACACGGTGTTCCTTGGCCCAGTTTCCAGCGACGATCCCTACTATCCATGGAGAGCAGGTGACCGTTCCCCTCATGTCTGACGGGTCCAGCAGCGTGCCCTCCCCTACCACCACCCACCCATCCTCCTTTGGTCCGACTTTTCTCTCTTCACCTTCAGCCTTTCCTGTCCGTGTGGCATTTCTCGGATCGCCTCTTGATATTTTCCTTCAGCGCTAAAGGACGACCAAAGCATCGCGAGACACATCGCAGCAATCAGCGCAGACAACTACTTCAGTACTAACGATGATTCCTATATCGAGACATATAGATACAAGTACAGTCACCAAACGAGTTTTTTTCATTGCTAACACCTGGTTATTGTTAAGTATGAGACACAGTGATAGCACACTTAGCCTGGCGGCTGGTT
The DNA here is from genome assembly GCA_964019135.1 of Arenicola marina. Classification (NCBI taxonomy): domain Eukaryota; kingdom Metazoa; phylum Annelida; class Polychaeta; family Arenicolidae; genus Arenicola; species Arenicola marina. The sequence continues at coordinate 19,392,563 of OZ025255.1, forward strand.
ATGGGGTGAGCGTCCAGGGCCGAGACCGCTGGGGGTAACAACCCTGACCCCCAAGAGTGAGTAGGTTCCCGGTGGGCCGTCATACAGGGCAAGATTCCGGGAAGGAAAAAAAAAAAAAACGAAAACAATGTTCATTGCATTGATAAGTGAGGTGAGCAGCACACGCGACATCATCCGATGACGTCACCGTGACGTCACCGTGACGTCAGACCCAGCGTAAAGCGCGAGGCAAAATGTTGCGAGAGATGACACGCAACAGTGTGGGACATATATAACGACATCGGTGACACGCGCCGCTGGCGACACGCGACACTGGCGACACGCGACGCTGGCGACACGCGACACTGGCGGCACACCGACAAGACGACACAGCGGTGACCGGTGGGCGGTGACGATGATGACGACGACACGTGACTGACTGCGGGTCGGTCACGTGCCGGGGTGATATGGTGATGAAGTCGGAGCCAGCTTATCATTCTACGTAGAAGGCGTTGATGGTGTTCTGGTACATGTTGTGGACGATGGGTCGTTTGAGCTTCAGGGTGGGTCCTGGAAAGGGGGAGAAACACACAACACGTCAAACATGGCCGACAGACACTTCCAGGAGACTAGGGTAGTTAACCCACATCCCCACCCGCATTCACCAATTCCTCGACAACCCAGTGTAAACACTACCGAGGTCAAGTAATTACCACGTTAAAAAGCTCGAGCGAGCATTGCACACATACGGGTATTTCCATCTTGGTGTTCCGTATAACGTATCAAGCAAATACACCATAGAAAAAAATGTCTCTCAGAGGCCTGTATCATCCCTATCCTGGGCCCTCGGTGGAGACAAGACATCCGCAGTGGCCATCTGGCTACTCACCCAACTCGCCGCCGGGGATGGAGAAGTCACGCGGCAAGATGGACCACTTCTGGATCTTCTGGGCCCGGGACACCGATCTGGCGTTGGCGCGGTCGATGCCGGCTTGAATAGCCTTCAGGATCACTTCATCCTTGGTGTCCAGGATGTCGCTGAGGTAGCGTGGCGACGTGCCCAGCGCCCGGCACCAGTCCTGGGTGGCCGGAGCCAGCGTGTCCTTAGGCGCCCCCGTGTCTGGATCCATCTCAGTCTGGAGCCGGTGGAGGGGGGGGGGGGGGGAGGAGGGGGTAGAAATGGAAACAGGGTTAGCACTTGTAAGCATAAGTCCTGAGTGTGAGTTGGTAATCACCGCACTATTCACCTGTAAGAAATGCTTTCAGCTTACAACTTACAACTTACAGTAAATTTGCTTTCTATATTACATTTTTATGATATGCATCTATGTACAATAATTCACATTAACCCATCCAATCAAGATTAAAATTCAAGTTACTTTCTAGCTTGAGTTCCTGTCACCCTGATGCCACTGGTATTAAACAAAAAGGGGGATTATGTTACAATTCGAATTGGATTATTACATCGAATTTCGCCAGCCACCCCCCCCACACCCCAAATTATTTTACCGGGTATACCACAGCCAACGTGTCACCATTATGGCTTAACTCTTTAACAAACCTTCGCAATGACCGTGACTTACAACCTTAGAAGCAGACACCACTCCACGATCACCCGACCCACAGACATCCAAGCCGGTGGCCATTGGCATAGCTGTCCACCCACTCCGCGCAGGGTTCTGTGAGACTCACCTTAATGGTGATGAGGACTGAGAGGAACTTCCGCTTGTCGCCAATCAGCATGGCGTTGGCCACGCACGGCAGTTCTTCCTTGATAATGTCCTCGATGGGCACTGGGGCCAGGTTCTCACCGCCAGCAGTGATGATCAACTCTGAAAGAGAGTAATACATGAGCTATTATAAAAACGGATTATGGAAAGTACGAACAGCCACACATCAGCAATCTATACATTTTCTTTAATAATATACATCTCATATAGTTTGCATTGCATTATCACGTTCGGTGCCTTAATGGGGTTGTGAATATTGCTCGCGCCCGACCCGCCAAGTGCTACCTCAGACGGCCCCCACCCCACCCCACCCCACCCCGCTCCGTGTCTCTATAGCCCCACCCCACCCCACCCCATCCCCCCCTTACCCTTGATCCTGCCGGTGATGTAGAGGAAGCCGTCTTTGTCCTTCTTGCCGACGTCCCCGGAGTGAAGCCAGCCATCTTCGTCCATCGTCTCCACGGTCTTGTCCTCCATGTTGAGGTAGCCCATGAACACGTGGCGACCACCCATACAGATCTACAACACGCCGCCATTGCCATTTATTGCACATCGTCACCAGCGTATCACGATGGATCCACTATACTACAAATGCATTGTGGGACCTCTACTGCAATTGTTGGTAGAACTATTAGTGATAATAAAAGTTTAATCAAAAATATATAAAAAATCTAAATATGAACTTAATACAAAATATATCAAAAGACGATATAACAATAGGACAAAAATAACAATTACTATAAAAAATAGCAATTTTTTTTTACAAAACAAGAAAAAGTCCAAATATTAATAAGGTTAAGGTTATTTAGACATAAATATAAAAATACTAATGCCTACAATAACTACTATTATGCTAAAATTACAAAAACGTATCATAAAAACCTGACCACAATAATCTGGTTATTGCTATGTGAGTTTGCATGCGATGAGCCGTACCTCGCCGTTGCCGTCCTTGTCGACGTCCGCCAACTTGGTGGTGGCGTCCATCATCTCGGCACCGACGGCGCCGGTACGGTAGCGCCAGGGGAAGGACACGGTGTGGGGGCCGGAGCTCTCACTCATCCCGTACAGCTCCATCAGCGGCATGTTGAGGCTCATGAAGAAGTCGAGGGTGTCCCGGGTGATGGGCGCCGCCCCGGTCAGCATGAACTTGCAGCGGTCGAAGCCCAGGATACCGCGGACCTTCTTGAAGACCATGGCGTTGGCGATGCCCCAGCCCGCTGGTAGCGCCCCCCTGTGGTGGAAAGAGAGGGATGAAGGAGACACGGGTTGAGGCGGTAGAGCTGATCGCGCAGGTTCTGTGATGGTCTTGGCTTTTGGTTCATTCATTCATTGGCGTTCCGTTGAGCAGCTGAGAAGTGATGAAGATATATAAAGGTGACTATGTAGAATTTATGGGGGATACACGACATAGGCATCCATTCCCTTGGTGTTGGGCCTTTCTCTGCTAGTGCTACGTCGAGGATATAACCAGGTATATAACCTCGAATGGCCTCGCATATCATCCATCTCATATGATCTCAGGAGGGGGACCTACTCGCGCCAGTATAAGGTGACCTAGACCCCCCCCCCCCATCTCACCCCACTGAGTGCAAAACAAAAAAGTAAACATGTAATCATTAAAATGTGATACCCAATATTATAGTTCACCTATGACATCACGACGTTTGTAACCGCGTTATCATACTATATCATGTGAAATTAACCTCTATTAAATCAACCAATTAAATAAGCATATTATCAGAGTGGCTCTCGTGCCAGCAACCAACAGGTGTTAACTGGAGTCTCCCAACCTTGTGAATGAATCTGATGTTTCTCGCCGTGTTTGCGACACTGGTTATCCAGTTATGCATTCATTTGGTTAAACGATTATTGACTTGACTCGCAGATATAGGTCACTATAGTGACTGCAAACTTAACTTCAACCCATTGTATTTACTAACTTCCACCACGGTCATTTATTTCGTGCATTTCCAAAGTAACATCGACAACTGTCTGATGACTCAGCGACACGCAATAGCTGTAGTGAGAAGGGTACACAGTAGCTAACACAGAAAGCGAAGGGAAACAATGATTATGGTAAGATAAGCAAACAGGGTGCCTGCGTGAATCGGATGCTGAGCAAAAAGAACAGGAAACGAAAACTCGCGTTGATGACTATTGTATATAAACGTAATGTCACCCCGTTACTGTTGAGGTAAGCGGGGGAACCGCTCTTTGGTAAGTCAGTAAATCAGTTCTAAAAAGATGGGGGGTGGGGGGGGGGTGGGGGGAGGGGGGGCCGGTTATTCGAGCGCAAGAGTCCATTTGAAACCTACCGGCATCTTGATAACAAGTAAAACTTAGTTACATTTGGAATTTAAACTTAAATATCAGCAATGGTTTATCTACATGCCCGCGACTATTCACACTGGTGATGTCCAAGTACATTTTTCTCCATCACGTGGCCCTCTACTGCTGTTAAACACGGCGTTACAGACTCGGGTAGCAATACACATAAAGCCTCTGACCGGATGCTGCGGGAACACAAAACAAAAAGCAAACTGATCCACAACTGAATAACGGTGCCACGTGGGAACGAACGGAGGTCAAAAGTAATCCGCATAATAACAGGCCAGCAACTCTGACAAGGCATAAAGGTCTCGCAAAATGAAATACTGACACACACCCAGGCACGTTACGAAACAGAACGTAGGTAAAAGAAAGGCCACAAGGAGAACCGTGGGAAACTTCTTTACCGTGAGCGCCTCTTCCCAAACCTACGTGGCGTGGGTAAAACATAACAACAATTTCAAGTGCTATTCAAGGCCGGAATAATCTGGTGAAAACACAATGGCCTCATGTTGCGTCTTTTTCTTCTTTGCTTGAATTAGAAAGGAACTAAACTTGTGAACGAAGCTAGAGTACGAATAACCCCATGCTTTCCTCATTGCTTCATAAAGTGTCCAATAAATTAGAGAATTAGATCTGCGTTCACTGATGAGGTGAATTCAGTAATTACACTAATTGAGAAGGTGAATTTCATAATTGCGTGTATCGAGGTGAATTTCATAATTGCGTTTATTGAGAAGGTGAATTCAGTAATTGCATTCACTGAGAAGGTGAATTCAATAATTGCGTTTACTGAGGAGGTGAATTCAGTAATTGCGTTCACTGAGGAGATGAATTCAGCAATTGCATTCACTGAGGAGGTGAATTCAGTAATTGCGTTCACTGAGGAGGTGAATTCAGTAATTGCGTTCACTGAGGAGGTGAATTCAGTAATTGCGTTCACTGGGGAGGTGAATTCCATAAAATTTGGCAGAGCTGCGCATGACTTACCCGTTCATCTTGCTGAGGTTGCCCCGCATGCCGATGTCCCGTGCCCAGGCGGCGATCTTCCGGCGCAGGGACGAGGACTTCTTGCCAGCCTCCACCATCTTCTCCTGCATCTTCTCCCAGACCCGGGGCACGCCGAAGAAGGCCGTGGGTCGCACCTCCCGCAGAGTCTCCCCCAGCGAGCCCTGTGACGTCACAAAGCGACGGGGGGTCAGTTAGGTCAGGTCAATTGGTCATACATTCTTATTGTCCGAAGAACATCTACGCACGATAATACGGCAGAATATATGGAGACTATTTATATATATATATATTAACTATTCGTGTTAATTCAACAATCAATTAAATAATTGAACTTTTAAATTATGTTAAAAATTTAAAATAATATTTGTTGGCGTTCATTTTAAATCCCGATTTAATCATGATTTAAATAAACTCTCATAAATACACAAATAAATTATATTAAAATTAAATGACCTTGACGACGGGGGTACTGACCTTGAGGGCGTCCGGCTGGGCGAAGTAGACCGTGCCGGCAAACATGATGGGAATGTTGATGTCAATCATCTGAGCGGCCACGTGGCTCAGCGGCAGGTAGCTGAGCAGCACCTCCTCTCCCATCACCAGCTTGGCCGTCTTACCCACACTCAGCGACGTCCACGTCATCTGTAACCAAGGAAACACGTCACATCATCACCATGCCAACGCTAAATCGGTCTTCATAAGAAAAAAAAACTTTTAAAACAGGCCTTTTAAGAGGCAAAGCGGCCTAAAAAGTGGAGGTTTTAGTAGAAATCGGGAGTTAGGGTGGCTGACTCGCTGAGAATGAAAGAGAGATATAAAGGCATCGGAATTGTAACGAATATAAATGAAAGATGTCATTTCTTACTTGGGATGGTGTTAAGGTACAGATTAATTCAGAGGAGCAAGTTAAACCGCGATATAATTCTAACTTATAGGCTTACATGCGGAGGTGACTTAAAATCAAATTAAAGTTTAATTAAATGCATCTAGCGAGGATACTATCTGCCGTGCCACGACCCTGGCGGCCCACAGCTTACTACTTACGTTGTCGTGACTGATCATCACACCCTTGGGGTTACCGGTCGTCCCGGACTGCAAAGACAAGGCACGAACAACGGTCACTTACTGACGGAATGAGCAACGGCACACGGTACATTCAACCACACACATGTGTACAATCGGATAAACAAACGACCATGTGTGATGTAGAAACAGGTTTCAACTTTAATGGCTCGAAAGCGAAGTCTACCGGTAGGGTGGGGACAGCTTACAAACCCGATCACCTGGGTATTTCTGGGAGATGATGGAAGTTCACTAGCCCGGACAGGTAAGATTTACTGGGCCAATAGGTAAGGATAGGTGAGGTTTACTGGGCCAATAGGTAAGGATAGGTGACGTTTACTGGGCCAATAGGTAAGGCTTACTGGGCCAATAGGTAACGATAGGTGAGGCTTACTGGTAACGATAGGTAAGGTTTACTGGTCCGATGAGATAAGTAATAAGAGTTACACATCTGATCATCGTGCCCAGCTGATGATGTCCGAGTCAAATTAACTTACCGTGTAGATGAGCGTACAACACTTGTTTGGCGCCATCTGCCGTAAGCGTTCCTCCACGGCTGACTCCGGAACCTCTCTTCCGGCATCCATGAACTGCTGCCACTGTAACCAAGGCAACGGCGTCACTACGGCAACCCAATTATCCTAATGCTATCATAGCATATCTTTATCACAGATGTACATCAAATGAGTACCTATTTCACTTACATCGCCAAATATAATTATCCCATTAATATCGACCCAGATCTAGATAAAGACAGATATCACTCTGCCATTATTAGAGAACTCCTGTGGTATTCTATACATTTACAGTATCAGAGCAGTGAGACCGTTCCGTGTTAGCATTGAGCGTTCCTGGATAAGCCGACCTATTTACCAGTCATGGTATACATGGAGCCAGGAAGCTTCTACAAATGAATGGTTGGACCCCCCCCCCCCCCCCCCCCGCCAAAAAAAAAAAAGTATGTTATACCGTAAGTCACATTCCCCTCCCCTCCCCTCCTCACACCCCACTGCGTGTAACTTTAAACTTACATGACTTTTCGAGCCACTGAAACATGCATAGAAATTCAATAAGAAAATGAACAGCAGCAAAATGCTTGGCTACGAGGCCGAACTGTTACGCCGCTGTGGCGACAGCCTGGCTGTGGTGGGCGGGACATACCGAGTAGATGCTGGGGTCCTGTTCCTTGGGTTTGCCGTGGTACTGGACGATGGACTTGAGGTTAGGGAGGCGGTCGCGCACTTTCAGGATCTTCTGCAGTTGGACGTCGTTCTCCACGACGATGACGTTGCAGTCGGCGTTCTCAGCCACGTAGTGACAGGCGTCGGGCGAGTTGGTGGTGTAGATACCGACGGCGAACCCGCTGTAACAGAGGGCACGCGGCCGCTATTATAGGACACCAAACCATAGGAGAATCGCAGGTCTTACGGTGGGTTATTCAGGACGCTTTAACCACTTGTGGTCATATCGCGTCAATGGGAGAAGGCAGGGAGAGTGGAGCCATGTCCCCGGGGGTAACCCTCTACTCTTTACGAAGAAAGACATGGGATCTTTATCCTGCGACGACACAGACATGGCCACAGCAGGGCTCGAACCACCGATCCACGTGCCGTTAGGCTCTCAGGTGACCAGAGCACTCAACGCGAGCGCTGTAACCCACTGAGCTATCGCGTTGGCCCCAGGTCTTACGGACAGAGGACATGGGGAACCCACTGTAACACACAGCAAGTCTAGGGTACCGTTTAGTTGTACTTAATGCGTTCGCACGCGTTCAGCGCTGGTACTAAGGCTATAGGACTACGGGCAATGTCGATATTACCGTCACTCCCGTATTACTCTCAGCGCCAGTAATCTGGATTACTGTGATATTTGTATAACGGTGACATGTACATCACGGTGATATCTGTATTACTCTGACATCTGTATTATGGTGACATTTGCATAACGGTGACAAGTACATTACGGTGATATCTGTATTACTGTGACATCTGTATTACTGTGACATCTGTATTATGGTGACATTTGCATAACGGTGACAAGTACATTACGGTGATATCTGTATTACTGTGACATCTGTATTATGGTGACATCTGTATAACGGTGACAGCTGTATAACGGTGACAGCTGTATTACGGTCATCCCCTACATTGCGACTTACCCGGCAAAGATGGCGCCGACGTCTGAGATGAACCATTCCGGCGAGTTGAAGCCGATGATGCCCACGCCGTGGTACGGCTCCAGCCCCACCTAGCGGCAAAAATAACCGAAAATCCTTAGTGTCATCGCTCCCGGAAAAGACTGAAATATGCGGCCGCGAGTTAGACACATACACTGTAATCAAGGTACTTCATTCATTCTGCAAAATCCTGTGTTGTAATGGCAGATATGTTGGAAACAGCTACATGCTTTGTGCATGTTAGCACTTATGATATTAATCCAGTCCAGGTAGATATACCGCTTAATGTGGTATATCTGTCGGAAGTGACGTCACAAAATTCGGGCTCCCGGCTTGGGATCACGTGGCGCTCACCTTGATGAAGGCTCGGGCTGCCCTCATGACGTCATCGTAGTACTGGCGATACGACCATTTCTTCCACTCCTTACCACTCTTCACCGCTGGTTGGGAAAAGAAATTAATACCGTGTTAAAATGTTTTTTGCATTACACTAACAAATCACCAATTTAATGTATAATTGTAAGAAATGTAATATGAATAATAATGTGTATAAGTTCCAATATTTATCGAAGCATACGTGCGCTGTAAGTAATGTCTCCGTGTGGTAATGAATTCCTTAGAAATAGCATCTGAGTTTAGAGGTTAACTCGGTTGCAGTATGATATATACGGCAGTGTGATGGCCAGTACTTACCAAGAGCTGTATGGTTGGGATATTTCTTGACTGTGTGACGGAAGACGGTGGGTACGGACACTGGCTTCTGGTTGCTGATCTGACCCTTGTCGCTCATGCGCAGCTTGACCGGTTGTTCTCTCTTCCAGCTAAGGAGACTGTCGGCGGGCAATACCTCATCGGGGCCTGGAGGAAACAAACGTGGATAAAGGGGGATAATATCTGGGCGTGAAGATAATTAGGACAGCGGGGGCCTAGTGTCTCAGTCTGGAGACAAGTGGACAGCGGAGGGCTAGTGTCTCAGTCTGGAGACAAGGGTTTAATGACCAGAGCCCGGAGACCAGGTGGACAGCAGAGGGTTAATGTCGGGACCATGAGACGACAAGGGGACGACAAAAGGGGAAACAAGGTGGAAACAGGGTTAATGCCAGGGTCTAGAGAAGACAAGATGGACACGAGAGGGTTAATCTCTGGGCCTGGAGACATGGCGAAGATATAGGGTTAATTTCTGGGTTTGAAAACAGGGCGTTAATGTCTGGCCACGGAGACGAAGTGGAGAACAGAGGGTTAATGTCTGGCCATGGAGACGAAGTGGAGAACAGAGGGTTAATGTCTGGCCCCGGAAACGAAGTGGAGAACAGAGGGTTAATGTCTGGCCCTGGAGACTAAGTGGAAAACAGAGGGTTAATGTCTGGCTCTGGAGACTAAGTGGTTTGGTTGTATATTCAGGACGCTTTAACCTTTACTGATCATATCGTTTCAAAGGGAGAAGGAAGGGAAGAGCGGGGCCATGTCCCCGGGGTAACCCCATAATCTTTGCGAAGAAGGGTATGGGATCTTTATGCTGCGACAACACAGGAGACATAGTGGAAACGAGGGGTTAACGAAGGCCTGGAGATGACAAGGTGGACAAAAGAGGGTTAATGTCAGGAACAGAAGACAAGGTTGGGTTCATGTCTTGCCCCGGAGATGAAGAAATGGACAGTAGTAGCAGTATGTCTGGGTCATAAAATGCCAACTATATCGTGGGGAGGAATGTAGAGATTTCTCGTACGTGACATAGATATAGATCTAGATCATGCAAATCATGTGGCATTGACAGCAACGCCATGTTGGAGGTCTTGCATTATCAGTGTTTAAAGAGTAAATAACTGCTAAGTGCAAGTCTCGCATTTAATTCGATATAATGAAGTGAAGTGCCAGACGTTAGTAAACAGGTAAGTCATATCAGTGTAGCCGAGTGGCGGCTATGACCGCCTATCAACACTAGATAGCACCTCCACGTACTTAATGCCATACTGGGCACATAGCCTCTGTGATGACAGTCAACTCAGGTCTGGGACACTTAGTTGACAAAAAGTGAATGTATTTACAAGTTGTCATATGATATCAAGTGAGTGAGTCTCCCTAATAAATCACGTCCACTACTAAAGCTACTACTTTAGGTCACTGCCATCCTTCTGTATGCATGCGGCACTGTCTGTATTAAATAGAAATGGGGAACATGGCTTGGCTGTTCACAGTGGAGGCGTTATGGTCCAATGACTGTAGGGTGGATAAAGCTTGGGAGCACGGCAGGACGACGCATCACTGGTCGCCCAGGTCAGGCCAAGGTCAGGTCAAGGTCACTGAGACGCCAGGCGCGTGAAAACGTGTGACCTTCCGGTGGCCTGGTCACCTGCTATGGGTGGAGTCGACGTCACGGGCTAGGGACAATTACATCACGCCATATATGGCAAAGTTCAAGGCAACACATGACACATGACGGCTTTCCGTCATTCAGGGAAATCTCAATCCAGACACATTCCCCAGATCTAGACCCACTTAGAATTTCTTTTGTTAACACAAGCGAATAATTAAGACACCAACCTTTGGGAACCTTGCCGTTGCGAGAAGGCATGGTTATTCCAGTCAAATTGCAAATGTATAGCTTATCACAAACCGAAGTGGGCGTGTCACGACAACGGAGCTTAGCAGCCACAAGGATCGAGATAAACTAGCTATTTGCCTAAAACTTCGGACAGATCTGAGAGACAGAAATCACCCTTCTCTCCAACTGCCGACGAGGGAATAAAGCAGGGTCTGGTAGCGGGAGCTAGTTTTCTTCAGCGGGTTGTTAATCAAGGCGGGTGGATCAAAAGTCGCAATCATCACGCCACCGCATTGATAACAGTCGGTGATAACGGCGCCAGACCGAGGCTGAGGGGCGACTTCCCATTGGACGGCTGACCAGTCGGCCGGCCCTGCCCCACATCGTTACATTTCAAGGGTAAAAAAAGGCGCGTTTACATTATCTCTGTCTGCGTTATACAACAGAGAGAGCGAGGGGGAGAGGGGGAGGGAGGGGCAGAGGGAGGGGGAGGGGGTGAGGGAGGGGGAGAGGGTGGAGGAGGGGGAGAGTGAGAGGGAGAGAGCTCTTGGCCAACACAGACACATAGCGCTTGCGGTCGGGGGTGCACGAGCACTAAGATTACTGCCCGGCATGGGCAAACCGGACCACGTATACGTGTTGCTGATTGGCTGGGACACAACCAGTGGTACGTCAAGTTGTTAAGCATCGCCGTCGATTGCTGGCTTGAGTTTTCAGCTCTTGATGTATTAACTCATTGACTTACTTCTTTGATATTGTGTCAGTATCATGCACTTGACTCAGTCGTCCATGTTGGCGCCAACCATTGTTACAGTATAGCCCACATATAGCTCACGGTAATAAAATTCGCCGAAATACAGGGGAGACGGGACCTAAATCCCGGTCGTTACAGGTCACTAAAATCAATTCCATCTAGGGTAATAGAGGAGTGAAATCTGCAGAGTCCTCTCTGAGGATTTAATAATGTGTCTTTTATAGCGGACACCGTGGCTCAAATCTAGTATTTACTCAGCATGAGCCGGCGGCGGATTTCACGAACGCAGTTTAGCCGACTAAGGGGCTTATACGGCTAAAGTTACCATGTAAATGATAGGCGATAGCCGGCTGAAATATGTTCGTGAATAGGCCACTGCCATTGGCAGTCTTGTCAATTATGGAGATATGATACTTACTAAAAGCGAGTATCTTTGTGCAGTGACTTTTTATTCCCTATAGACCAATAGAGTTTGAAAAATCATAATGCATGGAAAAACTTTCGGTGTGGCGACCAACTACACCGGCATTGTATCGGTCCACAAGACTTAATATGGCCACATGAATCGCAGCATTGTTTTGTCTTTACACCACATGAAAAGTTTGTGTTTTGGCCACTACTATGCACACAAAGCTCCCTTATGCAGCTGTCCAGGGTTTAAAGCCATGATCTGTTGGTCCGCAGCTTGGCCCGCCAACAGGCGGCTCCCTTACGCCAACAAGTCGAAGACCTTTCTTCTTTCTAATTCTTACGCCTTCATCCTCACACCAGGCAAACGATATCGTATACTGGATGATAATAAAACTATCCGACACTTAACTGGACAAATTACAGTTGTCACCTCCCTTGTCACTTGAGACGAATGCCGGGCTTGATTTGTGTCATTTCGCCAAGCAGATAGCGGTCCGTGCGTGCGCCCGGGCGCGAGAGAGGGTGCTCGCGGGGGGTCCCGGGGGGTGTCCAGCCGAGGGCCATTCACTGATATGGCCCTCTCGGCGAGGCCCAAAAGCTGGGGCGATTACACGCGAAGCTGTGTCAGTCAGATACACCTGAGGCTGAGATACACCAGCTCAAGATGTCATCCTACTGACCTACCGTGTAAGCAGTGCATGTGTCGGAGAAGGTACAGAGAGAGTGACCTCGGCAATCAAGCTTATAATGGAGCAATGGCGGGTTGGTTGGTGTTCTACTCAGAACGCATGGTCAAATCGCGTCAATGGGAGAAGAAAGGGAGAGTTTAGCCATGTCCCCGGGGGTAATCCCCCTACTCTTTGCGAAGAAGGACATGGGGTCTTTATCGTGCGACTACATATACATGGCCACAGCGGGGCGCGAACCACCGATCCACGTGCCGTTGGGCTCTCAGGTGGCCAGAGCACGCAAGACGAGCGCTCTAACCCACTGAGCTGACCCGATATCAATGAAGGGACCTGATGGGAGGCTTAGACCACTTTTGTGCACATGAGGGATCACTCGAGATAGTAAAATGGGGTTGGTTAAAATTTGCCCCACATGATGGGTGAGGTGATCCCAAAGTGGCCCTCTAGAGACACGGATTCGAGACTTGGTCATGGACAGAGCGCATGTGTGTGTTGAGGGCGGGGGGGGGGGGGGGCGGGTTATATGCAAAACGATGGATTTACGCAATGAAAGATGAAAGGGATTTGACTTGATCATACAATCCATCCCAGGTTTGGTCATGTTAAACTTACTTCGGAACCAAGGGTGAATGGGAGGGCGTGGGTGGTTGGGTGGGTGGGTGTGGGGGTGTGTGTGGAGAGGGTTACATAACCAAACCCGTACTGACATCCATATACACACGGATTTATTTCTCGCGGCATTCTACGCCGCGCAGACGACCTTTCAAGGGCGTCCTGTCGAGTGAAGGGCGCGAGTGTCAGAACGAGGCGCTCGCAAACAAGTCCTCGACAGAGCCACTGAGCGAAGTCTTACAGCGCAAGAGTGAGGGTACCAGCAGGAATGCAAAGTGTGGGTAGTCTGATAGTATGGTCGACAGGGAGGAGGGTGAAGAGATGTGGGTAAGCTTCGTCGGCGCTTGGCCAGCGATCCCACGAGGAAGGGGGAGGATAGGGGCCGGTATGGGGGCCGGCGGGATGGGAACAAGAAAGTATGTTGCCACCGCATTTACGTCAATGGTCAGAAATGCGGCTTTTCCGGTGCACGGTGTCCAGTGATACGTCCATAGCCTGCCTCACTGACCACCTCTCAATGCTACCCCCATCCCGGGCTATTTATATCCGGAGCGAAATAGCAACAATAACACCCACACAACGACGTCTAGTAGTAGTTACCGTCCTACCTGGGCAATCACCCAAGGAGCCCTGCGGCATGGCCCAGCCGTCTAGCCTCCTGCTCTCCAATTAGGTACCGCCATGCGTGGGAAGCGGGGAGCGGGGAGCAGGGAGCGGGGGGGTAGACCCATACGAGCCCAAGCGTGCGAGCCGGGGATTCAGCGCATACGTCATAAGCTTCCTCCAAACAGCAACAAGGGGGAGCAGTTTTAGGAGGAAATATCCCATAGTGGGAAACGAATCGGGACACTGACCCTCGCCCCGCCCCTACCCCCCCTCCCCCCCACACCACTCTCCTATTTCCTTCCGCTGCCCATCGGGATACTGACCTCCCATCCACCCGCTATTTGCCGGACATATCTATGCAATGCCGTTGACGTCAGAGATGCTTCAGAGTAGAGTACATAAGTTCCGTAAGGCGCAGTTTGTCGGGTGCCCGCCTGACCTATCCACCCCTGCTGCCTCCCACCTTCTCCTCTACTAGGCCTGGATAATGACCGCCCAACACCCTTCCCTATCACTCCTCCCTCCCGTCACCCCCCCCCCTCCCCCCACGCCCCCACCCTCCCTTGTCCTCTACTGGATATATGGATAACGACCGCCCAACACCCCCCCCTACCTCTGCCACTGCAGCTGGACATCGGGATCCAACATAGCCCCTCACCGAGCCCATGTTCGATAACAACCTTCTCTTCTGGACATCTGGATAATTACCGCCCAACACCCTTCCCTATCACTCCTCGCCCCCCCCCCCCCACCACCCAACCCTTGTCCTCCACTGGACATCGGGTTAATGACCTCCAAACACTCACCCCTTCCTCATCCCCTCCCCCATAACCTGCAGCTGGACATCGGGCTACCGTTTTTAATATAGATCAGATTCCATAATGCGGACTTTGTTTGGGTGCCCTGCTGACCCAGTTCGCCATTTAGAGTCCGCAGGCGAGGGTGAAGGTGAGGCAGTGGGTGGCGGGTGTGGAGGAGTGGGGTCCTGGGCGGTCAGTGGGCTCTCTACCTGAATGGCCTGGGGGGTGGGGGGGTGGGAGGTGTAGAGGAGGGTGGCACGGGGCGGTCAGGCGGAGAGTGTGTGTGTGTGGGGGGGGGTAGAAGAGGGTGGCACGGGCTGAATGGCCCGGGTGGGGAGGGGGGGGGGCCAGAGGAGGATGGCGCAGTGTGTGTGTGGAGGGGGGGGGGGGGTAGTCGGGGACGTTACCGCGGGGCGCACTACTTTTATAGGCGAGGCGTTATCCCTTGGTGAACATGACAGGCCAGGCCGATCGATATCGGCCCACACCCTCTAGCCGGCCAATGGGCAGCGCCCACTTACCGCGGGGGTACCACGCTAGAGGGGGGAGGGGCCGGGGGCGCGGTCAACGACCTTGACCCGCAATGCGGAAATGTGCAACAGCACCGAGGCGCGCTGACGTAGCCATGACGTCATCGACCCGCGCCACACCCGGGGAGGTGGTCAGCCATGGAGGGGGTGGGGGCAGGCCAGGCGGGGGGGCAAGGAGCTTAGCTACGCCCACCACACACACACACTCTCACACCGCCCCTGGTACGTACCATCAGTCCCATCTACAACAGCTATAGATACCCACTGGGTCCCAAGCACAATACTTACTACTTTGCCGTCAAAATGGCATCAAGGTTTATAATGTTTTAAATGGGATTTAAATGACAAAACACAGGATCAAACTTGTGTCTTTTAACTGTTAACCTGTCGTCAAAAGTTTCATGTCACTTATTAGCGAACTTGGGCTGGGTGCAGATATTATGCTTGTATTTATCTCGATAATAATCTTGCCGTATCTTCTTTCCTCACGCGTGACTATAATAACGAATACATAATGACTTTAATAACGAATCTACCTAACATAATCTATGCTCAGTCAGGAGAAACCAGTCATTGCAATACAAATTACGGCCTCAAGTACGTGAAATTCCAGCCAATTTCATTAATTGAGAAAATAAATCATGTAAAATCGTGGTGTAGGTTAAGTCATCATAATGAAACTCTCTATTGGCCCCGTACAGAGACAGCGTGTGTGTGTGATGACGAGACTTCTAGCCCCGTACAAGGACAGCGTGTGCGTGTGATGACGAGACTTCTAGCCCCGTACAGGGACAGCGTGTGTGTGATGACGAGACTTCTAGCCCCGTACAGGGACAGCGTGTGCGTGTGATGACGAGACTTCTAGCCCCGTACAAGGACAGCGTGTGCGTGTGATGACGAGACTTCTAGCCCCGTACAGGGACAGCGTGTTTGTGTGATGACGAGACTTCTAGTCCCGTACAAGGACAGCGTGTGAGTGTGATGACGAGACTTCTAGCCCCGTACAGGGACAGCGTGTGTGTGTGATGACGAGACTTCTAACCCCGTACAGGGACAGCGTGTGTGTGATGACGAGACTTCTAGCCCCGTACAGGGACAGCGTGTGCGTGTGATGACGAGACTTCTAGCCCCGTACAGGGACAGCGTGTGTGTGTGATGACGAGACTTCTAGCCCCGTACAGGGACAGCGTGTGCGTGTGATGACGAGACTTCTAGCCCCGTGCAGAGACAGCGTGTGTGTGTGATGACGAGACTTCTAGCCCCGTACAGGGACAGCGTGTGTGTGTGACGACGAGACTTCTAGCCCCGTACAAGGACAGCAAGTGCGTGTGACGACGAGACTTCTAGCCCCGTACAGGGACAGCGTGTGTGTGTGATGACGAGACTTCTAGCCCCGTACAGGGACAGCGTGTGTGTGTGATGACGAGACTTCTAGCCCCGTGCAGAAACAGCGTGTGTGTGTGACGACGAGACTTCTAGCCCCGTGCAGAGACAGCGTGTGTGTGTGTGACGACGAGACTTCTAGCCCCGTACAGGGACAGCGTGTGTGAGTTACGACGAGACTTCTAGCCCCGTGCAGAGACAGCGTGATGTGTCTCATAACGAGACCAGCGTAAGATTTGCGTTAAAATGACTCCACAAGTTCTCTATTGAAGACTGGTTTCGATTTTGGCAAATGGCCAGAAGGATCTACGCCGGTAACCGTAACAGTGTTTCCCAAAACCAACGTGCGGACTCATCCCTTTGCACTTTCAACCAGTGCAGTGCAAACCCGGAACTCCCAACCCCAGACGGCAAAAGTATGTCGACCACGGAACTATGATATAACATGGGTTTACATAACACTAAGCCAATCATGTTTTAGCGTTTAAAACTCTAGTCTATTTGGAAGATCTATGAGATGTAGTATTTATACAAGCAGCAGATGTAGGTTTTTCCATTCGTCCGATTGTTTTGGGGAAACCGGGATGTAGGAGTATAGGTTTCACAATCGCCTAATGGATATCATCAGCAACAGTATCAGTGTCAACAGGATTGTCCTCACAATCAGAGGACGTATGACCCAGTTTCTAAATCATAAAAATGCGGGACTGAAGCTAGTGTTCACAAGGATCGTAGCATCCAGAAGTAGATCTGGCAAACACAATCACCCTATGTTACCCCTTGGTGGACCCCAAAGTTGCCCCTTGGTAAATGGAACCCCAGGGCTCCTCGATTGACCCCTAGATGACCCCTGGCTGACCCATTTGATGGACCCCGTGGTTGAATCCCATGACTGACCCCTGGTTAACCCTCTGATTGACCCCTTTGTAGACCCCCTCGTTGACCCGTGGCTGACCCCTTTGTAGACCCCCTGGTTGACCCCTGACCTCATCAAGGTCACTCACCATTGAACACGAGGCCGTTCATGGCCTCGGTGTCGTCGGCGCGTGTCTGGGGCTGTAGGCGGGCGGGAGCGGGAGTGTCCTCGTCCGTCGAGACGTCCTCCCCGGCACCCCTGGTCTCCATCCTCTGCTCCTGGGTCGGGGTGGCCGCCTCCGATGCCAGGATCACCCTGCAAGACAAGGCGGCGAGACAGTCAACGGTCGTCTGAATGGCTGCCAGCTAGCAGAGAAAGTGCGATATTACTCTGATGATCAGTACTCGTTATAAGCATGTTATATACATCGTATACACGTTGCGTTACAGGATTTCTAACCCAAACATGAAGAGATACCAAAAGCAAGCGCCTTTAATGTTATTGTTGGGGTGGGGTGGAGAGGATTTGGGTCCATATTCCATGTTTGTTAAAGCGGGTAAAAACGTTAATATAATCGTCAGGCCTTAGTAAGTAATGTGTTGGTCCTGAAAGCAACTTTGCAAAACACGACACGTCTTAAGAGTAAATTCAAGCGCCGCGCCATTTTGCCACAGAGCGTGACGTCATGGATGATCATACATGTGGCGCCCACATGCGGTTGCATTTTTGGGTTTATCTCGCTTGTCCGGGGGCGAGCGGAAACGTGTGAAAAGCTATACCCCCCTTCGCGCTGGAATTGTTACAATTCCAAGTAGCACAGTACACCATCTCTTCTAGAAATTAGGCCCGAGAACTGCTTTCGATTTAGCAACTAAAAACGACTGCATCCGTCTAGTATGAGTGCTTAGACCATAAACTGCGTTTTTTTATGGTACGCCCACCAAGAGGGCTGCGCCCGGGAAAGCTGCGCTTTCTCGACAGGCGGTCACTTCAAAATTTATTGCGACCAACTGGAGCGTCACACAAATCTGCGCTTTGGAAGGTTGACGCATGGATACCAAATAAACGCTTGGGTCAGCTACAAGGGCTAATATTTCTATTTCCTTTAACCTCCACAAAATCGACCCGTGCAGCAACGTAAGGTTAAAAGTGAGCTACTCCGAAACCAATGGCCATGGCATGCAGTGAGAGATCCGTTATCTCCCCAGATAGGCAAGGCGTGACAGGAATATAAAGGGGGCGTGCCCGGTATATCGGTCGTTATTCCATGTTCGGGCAAACCATTGCTTCAGCATTGCTCACGTATTACTCACGCCTGCCATTTACTACGATATTCCATTTTCGTGGGCTCTTAACACGGAACATGAACCGTTTTAGTTCTATATCTCCCATACATACCCGTGATCGGCGCCCTCTGCCGGCATATCATACGTTTCTATCCTGTTATCAGGGCAATAACAACAGGCGGCCATTGCGATGGGCGGCGGCATCTCAACGCTGGGACACCGTCACTAGCGGTCACCGCCGCCATGGCCACCACCTGACATAGTCGCCGAGCGACAAAAAGGGCAAGGGCTCTCGGGTGTGGTGGGCGGAGGGGAGGGGGGGGGGGGGCAGGGGCAGTGACGGCGCGGTGTCAATTGTCTTGGACCCCACGGTAAATCAATCAATGTAAAACCAAGCAGTTTTGCTCCGTTGGTTCGTGTCACATTATTCACCGCCTGGATAAGGACTGCCTCAAACACGTGTTATGCCCCCCCTACAGATATGAATCTCTCGTTCTGAAGTATGCGACCAATCTCAAAGACTTCATCCGGTCCATTTCTCAAAAGATTAATGACCACGGCTGGAATGGTCCAGAAAACGAGGGCTCACTTCAGCTGACGGCGACGTGTCCTCAGTGAGATTGGTGGGTGGCAGGAGCAGGAGGCAGCCAAGCCGTGAACGTCAAGCTGTGGCCGTCGAAGCCGTGGCCGTCGAAGCCGTGCCCAGACAACATCGCAGACACACCATATCCTGGTGCCAGGCCGCACTCTGAACACTTGTCTTGAGGGCACGTGTAGGCCAAGGTACACAATCCCCTGATTTTACGTCAGCCTCTTCCAAGCCACGCCTCGTTCCTCAGCCACTGATCCCGGCGTTATCCCATGGTTATCCCGGCGGGGGACGGCGGACGGTGGACGGTGGACGACACGGTAGTTATATTCCGTCCGTGACACTCACGCCGTGGGTGGTGGTCCGCCGTCGTACCCGCTAGCTGCCCGATGATACACCGATAAACCACGGTCGCCTCCGAGTCCCAGGATGACCCACCCACTACTCGCCTGACGATCAGAGATGGCAGCGCACGGTGAATCTTTTATGCACCGCTGCCTGGTGCCGTCGGCAGCGACTCGCGACACGTAGACTATATTGTCTTCTCTACCATGACGAGATCCACTGACAGTTTTTAAACCGGGAGGAATCGATGGGACAGGGAGCTCACGGGGGGAGTGGGTGGGGTGGGGGGGGGGGGGTAACCGTAAGGATAGACGTGTTCCCCCGTGATGAACTGTCGTCTGTGTGCTTATCACGTAGGCTGCCGGGCAACCAAGCGACAAACAGCCATCCCTGGGGGCACAACAACAACCGTGGGAAGGGGAGGGGGGGGGGGGGCTGGGGGTATTGATCTCATATGTGGTGTCGGTGGGTAAGGGTAAGGGTGGCGGGGCATGGTGCCAGCACCTCCCTCCCTCCCTGCTTTGAGGCGTGTCGGTTCCTCCACTGTATTAACGGGCAGCCACCGACCAGCCTTATAGGACCGCCCTGCGGCCGGCAGGCCAGCCCAAAGTGTTGGTCACAGGCCCTGGAAGATGGCCGCATCATTCATAGACACCAAACATCGGTCTGTATGTGACGACCATTAGCCAGGAATGTATGCACAAGACTGGCTAGTCTACAAACACATTGCCTGGCGGAAAGACTTCAGCACATACCGCTGCTTAATTCATCAGCGATATCTCCCCTCGTTTAAGGCCAAGGGAAGTATGCCTTACAGATCCCAAGGATCGGTGGGCCGGTCTATTGGGACATTAGCACACACGTATTGTGACATTAGAACCATGGCGCTTACGATAAACGAGGGGAATTATATGTCAGATCTCCGCTAAGAAGAGAGAGGATGAAGTTTTATTTAACGTCGGTATATCAAAGTCAACAATCAACATTAGCACAAGTGTTATTGACAATGATAAAATGACAATAAGAATTGATGGTTGGTTGACTGGTTTAGGCAGGGAGCCGTAACCTGAAAGGTCATATCGCGACACTGGGAAGGGTCAATCGCGGTAGAAAGGCGACATGTATCAATGGATGCCCTTTACTCTTTTCGAGGCAAGACCTAGGATCTTGGTCCGGGACAAACGGACATTCTACAAGTTAGGTTCGATGGGGTGACTAAGCAGAGTCCAATTGACCGGAGTTGAACGCGCTACCGAGTGGGCCACGTGGCCACTAAACGGGGCGAAAATGGACAAGAGCTGAAAGCGTTATCTGCCAGGACACTGGGTGGCCCCCAGCTGAAATGGCATACCACGGGTAGTAACAAATTCGTGCACGATCCTATGAGCTGCAGCGATTCAGCCTTGTCGGGCATGTCAGAGCAATGGCCTCAGGTAGCCCCCTGGGCCAGGTCATCGAAGAACACCAGCCCGAATGCCTGACTCGTCACAGAACACACCAGAGATAGTTGAGAGCTTTAATAGCAGTCCACCCAAAAGGTCATCGGGGCACCCGACACCCATGACAACAAGTGTGACCTATAAAGCGTTGTTATGCGCTGTCTAGGAGTCCTGGATGACAAAACAAGCGAAGTGGCCCATATATCGTATTGTTTTTAAATTGCGTTTTTTCTGATAACACAAAAAGGCCACGTGTCAAGCTGAGAATTATTTATTTGTCTCACACACCGCAAAACGCATCATGGAATAAATCGATGAGAAAGTTAGCAGGTCGCTCTTGAGTGGCACATGTCACAACAGCCACCACCTCGCCTGCCTCTCTCGCCGGCTCTCTGGCTTGGGCAGGACAGGGGTGTTTTGTAGGGTCAAGCGGGTGAGGGTGGGGATGCGTACCCCCCCCCCCCTTCCCCTACATCGTCACAACTGGGTCTCATTTCCCATCATGTATATACAGATCTTGGCGGCGTAGGCATATATAAGTAACTCTCAAGAGCGTCGTTAGCTTACATTTCAGTTTCAAGGGCTCCAGCGGCTAAACTTAAAAGCCCGTTTTTTTTTTTATTGTCGCCACTTTTTGTAAAAGTTACAGTCAAGTTTATACGTAGCACCCCCGGTCTGAAATTGGTCAAATTAGTGGTTCCTACGCTAGCGACCTTCGTGATCTTAATGTCAACAGTCCGCAGACTAAGAATGGGTTACGTTCTCCGGTTTTTTGCATTTCGTGTTTGTATACATTCGATCTTACTAAAATAAATGATATTGAATCTATTGAATCTGGTCACTATCTGCAAACGTTCGTCCGTAGGGTAATATTGATACCAGATGTATGTCAGCTATGGATCAATTAGCTATATGTGTGCTCACAAAGGCTTTATAACGAACCAACAGCGTTCATTTACTACAATAATCGGTTTTCGTTAAGGCTAACATGGCAAATGGATCCAAGGAGTCCCTTGACCAAGGGAATGGACCCAAATACACGGCCTGAGGCTCGATCCCCCAACCTGATCAGTGCTCACGTATAGCACATGTGTTACGCGTTTGTTATGGAGCTAACATTTTTGGTCTAGGTTAGTGATTCCGTTGCGAATTTGGTGGAAGTCGCTGGGAATAGTTGTTTTGGAGCCGGGCCGAGACGTTATTATAATATAACGTGTAGTGGGGACAGACTTAGACATAAGATAGTGTCGGGCTAGTGTGTGTTTTTTTTTATGTTTTGTCGAGTATGGTTGATAGAACAGCTAGCAGAGGTCTACATTAATAAGAACCGACTCAGCCGCCATATACGACAGAGAACCCGGATTCTCCACCAGTGTTAAACTTGCTCTACTCGCTTGACTGGAGACCAATGTAGGGGGAACTCGCCTGGCGGGAGACCAATGTAGGGGGAACTCGCTTGACTGGAGACCAATGTAGGGGGAACTCGCCTGGCGGGAGACCAATGTAGGGGGAACTCGCTTGACTGGAGACCAATGTAGGGGGAACTCGCTTGGCGGGAGGATACCGATCCGACCTGTGCGGATTCCATAAACCAACTCTAACGACCGTGTATAATAATAATACTGATGGGTTTTAATGGTGATAATAATAATAATTATAATAATAATAATAATAATAATAATAATAATAATAATAATAATAATAATAATAATAGCGGATATGGACAAGTACAATATACAAATATAATGTTGACATAAAAAGTGTAACCAACCTTGTACTAAGCTGAGATATGTGGACTGTTGTAGTTGGGGTGTCCGTGGTCGGCTTGAGCTCCTCCCCGAGGCTCGCCTTCCACACTTATTTATACTAACCTAATTCCCGACGATTGACCAATAGCAAATGCCGTTGCTGTTATTGGTCAATCGCCGCCCAGTGTGGCCCATGATGGGTTCGGGCGGTTAGTGCCAACATGTTCTACCCTCGTGGTAGTTGTTTGGCCGCGGGTACCAGCGGCCGGGAATTAACGTGTGTGAATTGTAATTTGGCGTAGACTTGTGTTGGCAAGTGTCATGCGGTAACCCGTGTGTTATTAGACTGTTTACACTATAACTACATGTGACACTTTGTTATCTGTTGTGGTGTTTAGCGGTTGCAGGTGCTATGCCAACCGCTGTATTGTTGCACGGTCTTAATGTTTATGTGCGGTTTATTGTGTGTGATGACACCGGGGTTGGCTTAGTTGAATCAGTGCGTGATTGCACGCGTAACACATGTACCATGCACTCACAGCGACTCGCTTCTTTGTCAACCATGATCAGATAAACATGGTTTTAACTACAAACACACACGACGTTAAAACTGTTACTATTTTGGTCGCCATGGTGGCTTGGGACACTCACCCGCTATCCGAGGTGGGGCTGGGCACATCCTGGAGGGTGATGGAGACCTGCTTGGTGGAGGCTGCGCTGTGGTAGGTCGGTGGAAGGGCCACCTCTGTCATGGCGTCAGACGGGTGACGGGTGACGGTTGACGTTCGACTCACAGACACTCACACGTTCAAAGTTCAAAGTTCAAATCTCAAAGGTGGATTATCGCAGGAAAGTAACGCGAAGCAATGTCTCTGGTCCAACCTGCGCACTGATGAATCTGAAATGACAATTGCCTTCGATAAGCACTTTACTCCCTCACCAAGCTACCGTGTAAACAGCGAACACACTGAAATAGCAAGCCTACGATGCACATATGAGAGCATCTAGGACAGCCAATAGCATTGAAGCAATGGCCAAAACAACAATATCCAAACACCAAGGAAAAAGCACCACGTTTTAAATAAACAGTACTGAAATTAGAAGAAAAAAAAATAGTGAACATGGTAAAGAAATTAACAACACTGACAAACAAGTACATATATTGCATCACCTGTATGTCATGAACTAGTTGTATAATATAATATTTATCTAATGCGTTCTCAGATGGTGTACTCCAGTAATGTTACCCTCGGCTGGTATGAGATACAGGTGTGGCCCTCGTACCAGGCGTGGTATTATTAACACTGCACCAGGATGAGGAGGAGATGGGTATATAACGTACGTGGGGCTGCCACGCACACAGCTACTGTTCACTAGGGGCTAAGGTATGCGGCAGGAATGTCGGGCCGAACATTGAATTTGAGCAAAGACGTCGCCACAAGCTCCTCGACGACACAAAAACGAGAGAGTCCCATGTCGGGTTTGAGGCGGCGGCCCGTGACGGACGGGGTCAGCGCGGGTCCCCAGCCTCGAGTCTCTCGGCTCACCCTGGCTAGGTATCGGTAGCCCGGACACGGGGGGTTTACGGCGAGGAAGGGGGAGGCGGTGGGGGGAGGGGAGGGGAGGGGAGGGGGGGAGGGGCGTTCGATACCACAAAAACAACTCCTATAACACGGCATCCTGTAACGGCGTCTGTTTCCATATAACAGCGTTCGTTTCCATATAGCGGCGTCCGTTTCTATTTAACTGCTTCCGCTAGCTTATTACAAGGTCCGCTACCCTATCACAGGGTCCGCTACCCTATAACAGGGTCCGCTACCCTATAACAGGGTCCGCTACCCTATAACAGGGTTCGCTACCCTATAACGGCGCCTGCTACCCTATAACGGCGCCCGCTACCCTATAACGGCGCCCGCTACCCTCTAACAGGGTCCGCTACCCTATAACAGGGTCCGCTACCCTATAACAGGGTCCGCTACCCTATAACGGCGCCCGCTACCCTATAACGGCGCCCGCTACCCTATAACGGCGCCCGCTACCCTATAACGGCGCCCGCTACCCTCTAACAGGGTCCGCTACCCTATAACAAGGTCCGCTACCCTATAACGGCGCCCGCTACCCTCTAACAGGGTCCGCTACCCTATAACAAGGTCCGCTACCCTATAACGGCGCCCGCTACCCTATAACGGCGCCCGCTACCCTATAACAGGGTCCGCTACCCTATAACAGAGTCCGCTACCCTATAACGGCGCCCGCTACCCTATAACGGCGCCCGCTACCCTATAACGGCGCCCGCTACCCTCTAACAGGGTCCGCTACCCTATAACAAGGTCCGCTACCCTATAACGGCGCCCGCTACCCTATAACGGCGCCCGCTACCCGATAACAGGGTCCGCTACCCTATAACAGGGTCCGCTACCCTATAACGGCGCCCGCTACCCTATAACGGCGCCCGCTACCCTATAACGGCGCCCGCTACCCTCTAACAGGGTCCGCTACCCTATAACAAGGTCCGCTACCCTATAACGGCGCCCGCTACCCTATAACGGCGCCCGCTACCCTCTAACAGGGTCCGCTACCCTATAACAAGGTCCGCTACCCTATAACGGCGCCCGCTACCCTATAACGGCGCCCGCTACCCGATAACAGGGTCCGCTACCCTATAACAGGGTCCGCTACCCTATAACGGCGCCCGCTACCCTATAACGGCGCCCGCTACCCTATAACGGCGCCCGCTACCCTCTAACAGGGTCCGCTACCCTATAACAAGGTCCGCTACCCTATAACGGCGCCCGCTACCCTATAACGGCGCCCGCTACCCTATAACAGGGTCCGCTACCCTATAACAGGGTCTGCTACCCTATAACAAGGTCCACTACCCTATAACAGGGTCCGCTACCCTATAACGGCGCCCGCTACCCTATAACGGCGCCCGCTACCCTCTAACAGGGTCCGCTACCCTATAACAAGGTCCGCTACCCTATAACGGCGCCCGCTACCCTATAACGGCGCCCGCTACCCTATAACAGGGTCCGCTACCCTATAACAGGGTCCGCTACCCTATAACGGCGCCCGCTATCCTATAACAGGGTCCGCTACCCTATAACAGTGTTCGCTACCCTATAACGGCGCCCGCTATCCTATAACAGGGTCTGCTACCCTATAACAAGGTCCACTACCCTATAACGGCGCCCGCTACCCTATAACAAGGTCCGCTACTCTATAACAAGGCCCGCTACCCTATAACGGCGCCCGCTACCCTATAACGGCGCCCGCTACCCTATAACATGGTATATAGCCAACAGTAATAATACTTCTCCCAACGCCTTATCGCCCGAACCGTCATCAAAGCAAACAAATCCCGTAATGTCTCGCGCCCACACCACAACGTCCCATCAGCAGCATTCGCCAAACTGTCGACTGCCACTATCTACAATGTCCAATTTTACAGTTAAGCGGACGCAGCGTTCAATGCTAGACATCAGTTACCACAGTGTCCAACTTTACAATTAAGCAGACTACTTGCGGAAACCGCGCTGGACATCAGTTACCGCGGAGTCCAATTTTGCAGTTAAGCGGGCTCAATGCGGAAACAGCGCTAGAACCGCGAGTGGAGCGAGCGGGGTGGCTAGTGTTATACTTGCTCTACTCGCTTGACTGGAGACTAATGTAGGGGGAACTCGCTTGGCGGGAGGATACCGATCCGACCTGTGCGGATTCCATAAACCAACTCTAACGACCGTGTATAATAATAATACTGATGGGTTTTAATGGTGATAATAATAATAATAATAATAATAATAATAATAATAATAATAATAATAATAATAATAATAATAATAATAATAATAATAATAATAGCGGATATGGACAAGTACAATATACAAATATAATGTTGACATAAAAAGTGTAACCAACCTTGTACTAAGCTGAGAGATGTGCACTGTTGTAGTTGGGGTGTCCGTGGTCGGCTTGAGCTCCTCCCCGAGGCTCGCCTTCCACATTTATTTATACGAAGTTAATTCCCGACGATTGACCAATAGCAAATGCCGTTGCTGTTATTGGTCAATCGCCGCCCAGTGTGACCCATGATGGGTTCGGGCGGTTAGTGCCAACATGTTCTACCCTCGTGGTAGTTGTTTGGCCGCGGGTACCAGCGGCCGGGAATTAACATGTGTGAATTGTATTTGGGCGTAGACTTGTGTTGGCAAGTGTCATGCGGTAATCCGTGTGTTATTAGACTGTTTACACTATAACTACATGTGACACTTTGTTATCTGTTGTGGTGTTTAGCGGTTGCAGGTGATCTGCCAACCGCTGTATTGTTGTACGGTCTTAGTGTTTATGTGCAGCTTATTGTGTGTGATGACACCGGGGTTGGCTTAGTTGAATCAGTGCGTGATTGCACGCGTAACACTACTATATATATATATATTATATTATATATATATATATAACGGAACCCCTCCGATCTATACTTACGGAAGTTAAGCCGCTCGAGCCAATGCGTGTATCATCAAGAAAATTAGAACCGTGAACCGCCAAGGTTTGTCTTAAGTTACCGTCCAGCAGCAGCAAGAGGTAATCTCCCGGTACACTTCCCTGTGAACACCATCAGCGCTGGCCCATTCCCATCACACGACTTGCTACAGTCATCACGCCGGAAGCACAACACATATGATATAACAAACATGCGCTGCTAACAAAAAACTGATTCCTTTGACACGGTAACTGATTCCTTCGGCCACCTGGAGCGTATTCTTTCACGAAATCGGTCTCAGCATGCAACCTGCATGTTAATGTGCTTACGGTGTTAATAGTAAGATCCTTGTCGCTTTGAGGGCCGCTTCGCTGTCTATGACGTTCCACCCAAGCCGCTTAGACTTAAAAGTCAGGCAGTCACATGAGGCGAAGAGTCGTATAATTACATACCATTGTGTCCTGAACAAAACAGATCTGGAGGGACAACAGCGCAGTGACACGATTCCTCATAGCCCCAAACCTTGAATCCACGCCCCACCCCTGCCCCCTCCCGCCCCCAAAAGAACTACGACTCGAAGATTTGGCAGTGACGTAGAAAAACAGGCCACTTGATCTCTCCCCGGATACAGGCCAGGTACACGCGGACGCTGCCCAATGTCGCCCGTCCCGGACCCTATTGTTGGGGGGTCGTCACAACCCTCTAAGCCAGGCGGGCGTGGGGACGGATGTGGTGGCGTCACCGCATGTGTGCGTTGCACGTGGAAGACCGCTGCACAAGTTCCAGTTCCGAAGAACCAACAGTCACCCCAAAACTGGGCCAATGCATGGTTCCCCACTTGTGACAAAGTCTCTTTATCGAGGTTAAAGTTCATCCTTCCACTGCAGTGCGGGGAAAAAAACACTGGTTTAATTAAGCGGTACTCTTGTACTTCGGATGTTCTCCTTATTCCTATAAACCCTATTCACATGTGGTGTTACATATTAACTTAATTGGAGCCCCATCCACGACCCAAAGTAAAAAAAACGCCAATTTACCGGAGGTTGTGAGTTTTATGCAACCTTTCCGGGATATACGTGCTAATTAAACCAGGCCAAAGAACTTTGTGGGACGAATATCACTAGGAAAGGAATAAAATTTACGGCCTCTGCCGCAGGTGGCGCACGATTGAATAACAGAAATAATTGTTTACGATATGGTAACGGGGAACGATTTTAAACCGACTGCAACCTTTTGGCCATGCAGCTTCGATCGCGAAGGCGAACCGTTCGGCTGGGTGTCGAGATTACACGCCGAGGCTGGCTGTGGGCCGACGGACGCGCATGGCGGCCAGAACACGTGTTCGGTACGCACGAGCCACCCACGCGCGTCACAGAGGAGTCAATATTCATATACATGTGAAATTGATTACGTTCAATATCGACTCCTTCCCTCCTGTGTGAGCTGTGTGCTCCTCAACGTGAATTTGTCCACGTGGTTACGGCAAACAGCTCCGCCTCAGTGTTACATTTAATAAGACCCCGAACCCAATTTGACCCCTGCTCGCCTTGAGAAGTCTTACAAGGTCATGACATCGCCGCGCATGTAGTAAAGTGAGTCACTGACACGCTTGAGTGACATATATTTGTATTTGCCGGGGAATATGGAGGCCGGCAGGCCTGCCGCATCTCGGTCGAGTTCCTGGTGCATGGGTACCGGGGCCGGTGGCAATCAGCATCACGCCACGTGTTGACAAGCGGGAGTCACGTGACCGGGAAAGGCCACGAACGTCGATCATGAGGTGATCGTGGCTGTGTGTTTGGGCCTCAAATCCTATGACCTGGCTCGACATACACAGTAGGGAATAACTTCTCCTGGCTGTTAGGTCACCACGCACAACAATTTACGAGCCGGCAAAATATTTGTAGAAAAAAACATGTGTTCCGTAACGTTAGATGTTAGTTTCACTCTGGATGAAGAACATATATGTCTGGGCCAAAGCGCTGTACTATGTCCGATATTTTTCTCCCTCGTTCGCAAGCATTCATAAATCAGATTTACACAAGACGTGACATAAAAAAAAACGACCTTGGTCTCTTAAAAATACGTAAATATATATATATAAACCTGTGTCTTTAAGTGTTTAACAGGGGCAGCTACATATATAAGAAATAGGCCTCCTAGTCGGGTGCCCTACGATGCTAAAAGGCAGCCTCCCTGGTGTAGTGGTTAGCGCACAAGACAGCAGATCACTAGGTTCTAATCTGAGGCCTGGCACCTAATCTGGGACACGCTTCATCCATCCATCCTTCAGTAGTCTTAATTTACCTGGCATGGGGATAGTCAATGTCACATGCAAGTCACCAGATTGGCTCCCAAATGAATTGGTAGGACTGCTAATTCCCTATTAGTTAAGCTACCTCAGCAGGGCTCCAGGCAAACATCTTTTACCTCCTATAAGGGCATCATCTCTTGGGGCTATATCAAGTATCCATACATACTGGATATAAAAACTGTGTATTGCTCAGAATTAAGAGGCATCTAAATAAAGTGTATCGGATATCTCCTAGCAATATATTTGAATTTAAAACATATTTGATACAAAATGGCACCAGAAATAATCTCATCCGGGGGGGGTTTTAGCCGATTTTTTTCCCGTGCAAGCCAAAATTTTGTCTGGTAAAAAAAAGATCCATATAAAATTGTGAGGGCTAGGATTCTCTTCTATATCTGAGGTTCTGCTTGCCCATTGGGCAAGTACCGTATTTCACGTATGTTTTCGGACACCCCCTCAAAGGCAGAAATAGGATAAATTTAGTGTACTGTAAGTTTTCGGACACCCAACGCAGATAATTTTTCAATTGTATGTATATTTTCGGACACTATCGGACCTAAATTAACAATGCGTCTAGGCTCCTTTGTTATTGCGTAGTGCCGGCCCCCATGATTGCACTTCACTGCTTGTGATTGCAGGCTTTCGGCGAGAGGGGCAAGTCCCTGTCTACGGGGTTATTTGTGCCGTGTATCAGGTGTGAAAGAGCAACACTTTGGTTGCTAAGTAATGAGCTGGGCTTTGGTCTCCATTGTGCTGGCCGGCGGACGAGTCAGTCGGCGGAGTTGTTTATAAACCGCGAAAGTAAACAAGCCTTAAATCACAGAATGCATGAAAGTATTTGATTAATTTATTTTACCGAAGACTGCGGCGCGTCGGCTGCAGAATCAAAGTTTCTCCAGAATTGATCTATGCTCTATATCGTTTTCCGAACAACTGTCACAGGATCGTATGCGCAGCTATATATATGGCACCTCTCGGATGGGAATCCCCTTTGTTCTTGTAACTGTGTTTTATCTCTCAGAAGTTACCGTTATATTTGGCACGATGATTGCAGTTCATTGTCACTGATTGCAATTCATAACCACTGTTTGCCTAAAGCCATATCTTCATTGACATTAAAGTTATCGAGTATATTTTATCTCTTGTAACAGATGAGAGATCTGACGCTAGCAGATTGCACTCCGAGTATCTTCAGAACAATATTATACTCTTGATCACCTTAGCCGCTGTTAAGGTGTGAAGCAGCAATACCTGGGTGTTAAGTGATATAATCGGCATCAGTCGACTCGCAATGTAGTAATTCTTAATCGATATTTTGTTATGTATGTATGTTTTCGGACAGTAGATGCGGGAGTCCATTTTATTGACTGTAAATATTCGGACAGCCAGAAAAACAATTATTTTTAAGTGTCCGAAAACATACGTGAAATACGGTAGGCGATGAATTGCACCTGCCCAACCCATATACTTATCTGCCAGTGGCAGTCAGGCAGCTGATAAAATATATACCAGAGTATCCAGATAATATACATGGTAGCTACTACCCGGATATCAAATTCTTGCTGATGCAGCAAACAATGAGACTGACAGGATATTTGGACATTATCAGGTTATTATCTGAGGATGTCAATAGGTATATAGCTTGTAAGGCACCCTCATTCGTGGCAATACCATCTAATAGCCAATCAATTTTGATCGGTTACCAGAGGTAAGAAAGGACAACTTAATCCATAAATATGATATTGCATCTACAGAGAGGATGGAAGCAGAACAATGCCCTTATGGCTCATCCCTTAATTTGACCTAAAAAGTAAATGGAATCTTTACTCAGATATATTGACATTTACACAATGCTCCAACATTTATACATATATATATCCATTATTATTATTATTATTAGTATCAGTATTTCAAATTAGATCTAATAACATTGTAATGAATTTAGATCTGCTCATATATTAATTTTAGAAAGTTAAAAACAGAAAGTTTTGAAGACTGACCTTATGATAAGAAACTAGGAATATATATACAAGGTATAATAATAGATCTAAATGGAGATGGAGTTATAATAACTATACAAGTGAATGATGCCACTCAAGTTACTGACTATCCTGGATATAAAGTACGTAGAATGTTCTCTCTTTATATGACATATGGGTGTAGCCAGCCCCCCCCCCCCCCCCACCCATGATTGAGGATTCTAAATTCTGTGATCCAGCCGCATATAAAGCAAGCAGAAGCCTGTCATACCACAAGGAAAATAACATACAAATTTAGGCCTCAAGTATTATATTTATGCCTGCACAAATTTTAGGACAGACTGCCCCCAGGACAGTCATACAATGTAACTGCAAGACCACCATAATATCAATATTATAGACTATGTAATACAGGTTGCCTGCATCAGTTCAGGAGTAATAAAGCTAGCCCTGGTACATGGCGTGGTCAGAGAGGCACATCTGCCGATTCTTTACAATGCAATAGTCCATGGCCAACATGCAATTGTCTGATTTTGTATATTATTGTTCTCTTCTTTTCACCTAAAAATAACGGGACCTGCTCAAAAATAGACTCCATGAGTGTCTAAAAAAGACTATAAAACAAATCTCCTCAGGACTCAAGAGCCACGCGGGCCGGTAGAGTATCAGCAGATCGCAGCCCTCTGAGGCGGTGTATTTACAAACATAGGCTGAGCGCTTGGTGCGCGTGCACTTGGCGGGTTGCCTTGACGCCAGCCACCCCACAGCCAGTGGCGTGATGCGAACAGCAGCGGGGACACGGTACGTGTAACAACGAGACCCTCCCCTCCCCTCCCCTCCACTCGTGTCACAGTGCTGTGAGTAACTGCGGTCACGACGTAGCTCTCCCAACGCCCAGCCTCTCAACTGCTAAGATAAATGTCGTCGAGTCAAGCCGCCTTGAATGAGCACAAAGTCCTCTTATAGATCTAGGCCTAAGGTAAAAACATATATGTCCGATACCTAGGCCTAAACCGTAAAGATTATGAGGGAACACTTCGAATTCAGACACGAGAGCAAACGCACACTGACAATAACATCAGTCCACAGCCATCGCAACGTGGGAGCACAGAGACAAATAACGAGATTAATTACATCTAACCATCGAGAAGAAGATTGTTCGTTAAATATTCAATTGGTAAAATACCTTTCTATCAATAGTTGGTAGGTATACGCTGCTTATAAAGGGCTGAAACCGCGTACAAAATTGAATTCCCGCCACATGGAAGTGTGAGATCGGCATGGCGCTCGGCTCGGGCCGTGGCCTTGACACTGCTTGACGGCACATGCCATGTTTGTCAGAAATACAGACATACGAGCGACATATTTTGAAACCTTACCTCACTTGACGATTCCGTGTGCTACAACTGCCAAGTTCCTATGATCAAGAAGTCACAGTCTGCTGCAGTTCTCTTGGGGTTTACGTTTAGTATCTCTGCAATATATTCTGAACGTCTGCGGGTCTACGTCCACGCGGAATGAGTTGTTCTACCCGCAAGTACACGTCACTGGCCACACACCTACTGATCAATATTCATATTTGGGAGAATTCACCCGCGATCAGCAAACCTAATGCCTCGTTTCGAGAGCAAACAGGACGATATTACTCATATTTTGGATTGAATTCAGTGTGAAATCATACTTCAGTACAATGAATTATGTATGTGTTCCAATGTTATTGTGTCTGGACGTATATGAGAAATTCTATGTTAATGTGGTCTTATGATGCCACGCTCGCGCCATAAAAAAACGTCCAATGAAATAGACGTTGCTGGACTCCGCCCTAAATTTGTCCAATGAAATGCGCGGATTTCACCAACCCCCCTCAAAGCTCATTATGAATGAATCTACGGGCATCAATGTTTACTACGCAACCTGCAATCGTCGGTCATTGGCATACGTGGATGCCAGCGTGGCAATGTCGGCGGTAGTGAGGCGCAGGCGTACAGGCGGTGACGCATGCAGCTCTATTAGACCCATATCTGATGACGCAGAACTATTTCATTGGCTTCTAATTAGATTTTAATAGCGAGTGTTTGTATAAAGGATGTAAACCGTCCATCAGGCAACACTATTATTAAATTAAGCCCAGTATAGATAGTATAGATTATAATATCCAGCGAATGTTTCTTGGACTACATACTGATATTAGCTTGGCTTCCGATTGTCCGACCACATCAGTTAATACAAATGTGGCTTGACCGATATGTGGACCCGATCACATAAACGCAAAGTAGGAATTGTGGAATAGAGAAGGGTCGGACTAGAACACTAGCGTTGTATAAATATAACATATGATGACGTTTTGTTGTCAGAATTTCCTCGTGACTATGCGATTACCCACAATTTATGTATTCATATAAACGGCTCCTACGCATAATTACATTAATATATAAGCTATATATAACTTATGACGCTTAAACTGCGGTGTTGCAATGATGTAAGCCATATTCCCATTATATATAACAATCATAGCAACATAAATGTATACGGCACATACTTCAGGCGCTATGACACCGGCCGATATGTGAACTTAGCTGCACTTGGTCTTGGACAAGGGGTACAAGCGTGAAGCAATCCCCCGTATAATAACTAATACGTACAGCAGTACCAAAGAAACAACGAAAAAAACCCGTCTTTCTATACTAATAAAATGAAGCTGTCTGTCCCACTATGCGCTGTCTGTCCCACTATGCCACGGCATGCAAGAGCCCATTGGCAACAGCAGCCGCCTTGAACCTATTAATATCCAGCCGTCGCTCTTAGATGTGTCAAAGCTATCGCATGTGTCAACACAACCGCTGGGTGCTTATCACCTTATCCCGCGGCATAATATCGCTTTCGGGTGCTTATTGCGCATGGTGACCATGCCTGCGGCGGGCTACCTGGCTTGGTGCCAACAGTAATAATATTTCTCCCAACGCCTTATCGCCCGAACCGTCATCAAAGCAAACAAATCCCGTACTGTCTCGCGTCCACAACTTCCCATTAGTAGCAAGAGAACAAACTCTGCCCGGGGAACCTTGTCTATTTGAATTGATTTGATCTTTTTGATCTTTGATCCAATTTTACAGTATAGTTAAGCGGTCTACACGTCAATTCTATAGACCAACCAGGACGTCAGGCAGATTTTATCCACTGAAGGTAGTAGTAATACGTTAAATGACGAACAACGGACGGGAAACAGCCCCTTTTTTAACTCAATCAACCCTTTTTTTTTTACTCAATCAATGTATGAGCTTGGGCCTTAGTTTTACTGGACTGATATTCGTTTATATCGTGCTTTAGCCGCAATTTGAGTATTCTGTACTGGATGCACAATAATTGCACAGGGTTTAAATATCGTAAACATATATGTCCCGTTATTCCGTAGCTCCCGGTCTCAATTTATGTCAATATGATTATCGATATTATTTCTGCCCAATGTCTACCTCCTGCCTGCTACTATTTGACGTATAAAACAAAATACTGTAATACTGTTATTTCTTTCGCTTATTACTACGAACGCTAGACGTCCCGCGAGCGGAGCGGCTAGTATTTAATAAAAATGACGTTAAATACCAAGATTAATTAAAAAGAGATATGCCGATTAAAACTTCATCCCTGCCAAGCCCTCCCTAAACTTCCAAGTTGTGTCACCAATGGTGGAGCCCCCCCCCCCCCCCCACCCCGCCAAAAGTACACACACTTTAACCGTATCATTGCAATCCGTTGTGGGAGCCCCGCCTTAAACTACCCTTCACCCTACCCACGCCCTGGTCTTTCGAAATCCTGCATCCTGCATCCGCTTATGTACTTACCCACCCTAACAACAACAATTTCCAGATTGCCCAGCTCTGATGACAGTGTCGCACTAGCTCCATACCGTAAACCATGACGTAGGTAGGAGGTAGCCTGAGCAGTAGAGAGACTGTAACCCTGAGGAAGGCGGAAGGTAGCCTGGAGCAGTAGAGACACCGTAACCCTGAGGAAGGCGGAAGGTAGCCTGGAGCAGTAGAGACACCGTAACAACGAGCAAGGCGGGATGTAACATGGAGCAGTGGAGACACCGTAACACTGAGGAAGGCGGGAGGTAGCCTGGAGCAGTGGAGACACCGTAACCCTGAGCGAGGCGGGAGGTAGCCTGGAGCAGTGGAGACACCGTAACCCTGAGCAAGGCGGGAGGTAGCCTGGAGCAGTGGAGACACCGTAACCCTGAGCAAGGCGGGAGGTAGCCTGGAGCAGTGGAGACACTGTAACCCTGAGGAAGGCGGGAAGTAGCCTGGAGCATTGGAGACACCGTAACCCTGAGGAAGGCGGGGGGTAGCCTGGAGCAGTGGAGGCACCGTAACCCTGAGGAAGGCGGGAGGTAGCCTGGAGCAGTGGAGACACCGTAACGCTGAGGAAGGCGGAAGGTAGCCTGGAGCAGTGGAGACACCGTAACCCTGAGCAAGGCGGGAGGTAGCCTGGAGCAGTGGAGACACCGTAACCCTGAGCAAGGCGGGAGGTAGCCTGGAGCAGTGGAGACACCGTAACCCTGAGGAAGGCGGGAGGTAGCCTGGAGCAGTGGAGACACCGTAACCCTGAGGAAGGCGGAAGGTAGCCTGGAGCAGTGGAGACACCGTAACCCTGAGGAAGGCGGGAGGTAGTCTGGAGCAGTGGAGACACCGTAACCCTGAGCAAGGCGGGAGGTAGCCTGGAGCAGTGGAGACACCGTAACCCTGGGGAAGGCGGAAGGTAGCCTGGAGCAGTGGAGACACCGTAACCCTGAGGAAGGCGGGAGGTAGCCTGGAGCATTGGAGACACCGTAACCCTGAGGAAGGTTACGGTGGGGACGAATTGCTTTTTGATCTGAAGGAAACTGCAGGAGGCTTTCCAATCTATAATGAATGAAGAAATGTTTACGGTGCGACGCGATTGACGGACTGTCTTAAGACAAGTTCTCGCGTCCGTCGTTTGGTTAAGGTTCAAATGTTTTCGCCGTGGAAGCGCTTGTTATCACAGCCCAACTGGAACTTGAATCATGCAAACGAGCTAAAAGTGGTTTATCTTCAAGAAAGATTTTGATTTGCTTGGGGTTTCATTAACGGCACTTTCAGCCTGTAAGGCTACATGGAGCCATTCGCCGCATCCAGAGAATGAACCCTGATTCTGGTAATATGAATAACATCCAAATGAATGATTGCATAACATATGTATGGGGGCACCATTTAGGTTCAGAGGCTAGATGGCTATACCACATACCACTAATGTGTTTCATGTTGGGCCTTTTGATTCTGGGCCGCCACGGGTTAGATGCTATCATAACGTCACGAGTTCTCCACGGGTTAGATGCTATCATAACGTCATAAAGTTCTTCACTGAGGATCGTTCGCAAAAGTTATAGTTCGGTATAAATGCAGAGTTCTCCATTTGACAATATAAATTCCTTTAAGATAGGATGTTTTAGTGAAACCATCTCCTGTTTGTCACGACACTTAAAGGGGAGGGGGGGGGGGAGGTGTTCCCAGATCACGAAGATTAAATTTCTTTATTCCCATGTCACGATGAATTAAAAGCAAAACTCTCTGCATGCAATGGAAGGGCAGATACACGAAACTAAATTGACGATTTCCCGATTTACGGTTATTTAAAATTAAATTTCCTAGTTCACGATTAATGAAAATCCTTTATCACGGCAGTCGGCTAATACCCCATTCCCAGTTCACGAAGAATTATTTTTCTCATTACCAGTTCACGGTGAGATGAAAAGCCCAATCCCCAGGAACGCAAATACCCCTTGCCCCACGCCCCCTTATATTATTTGCTAAATTCATATATGCTACTATGAACCATGCTGAAGAGATTTCATTCATCACGCAATAGCATACCCATTGCATTGGAAGGTTAACAAGAGTATAGTGTGTATAAATTAATAAAAATGTGAAGATTCGATCTATTATAATGGAAGACAAACCGTTTAATACAAAAATCAGCAGTAGGTGTTCTCATCTATATAAATTTGTGGAGTGTGTTGGCGGAAACGTTCAAAGTGGTGCTCAGTGTACGTGCTCATAATATATTTTTTTACTCATCTACTAGACATTTTTGCTGAACTTAATGGTGGTGAAGCTTTACGAACTGTGTGTGTTATGACACCTTGGCCAAAGCTGCAGTGACGTCTTGATAACGTAGAAGGGGACCTGCATATATAGGGGTCCACATAAGGAAACCGTGCTTTCATGCATGAAATGAATCAGTCAGGCATACTCGTGTCTTTATAATAATTTAATTTGTTGTATATCATATATTTGTATTCATGAAATTTGGACTTTCCGAGTAAACACATTATTTCCCTATAATATTATTATTCACGACATAGACATATCAATTGCCTGTCTTTAAATTTAAACCAAAAGACAATATCAGGACAGTTACATTTCTTGGGCGAAATTTGAAGATTGTGCCATGGACCTGACACCGGAATTACGCATGGCATGGCATAAATCTATCGTATAGGCTGGGATCCATAAAATGTTCCTCAACTAATGACTGTCTCGTCGTACCGACAACAATGTAATGAATAAATGGTTTACCAGATGGAAGCACAACTCACCAGCTAAAAGTACGAAACGGCTCATTAGAAACATGAAATGTTTGTACATGAGGCCACTTTTGCGCGCCTGAAGGCTAAGGTGAGCCGAGAAACCTCCCGGGACAATCAGATGGGGTTGGATGGAACTTGCTCCCGATTTCGTACCCACTCACTATTGATCTGTAGCTCAGCCTGCTTATCAACTGGACTAGGGAGGCTCTCCGGCTCACTAGAGGGACACTTTTTGTACAGCTATTATAATGCATTTGGGACTCCCAACCAACGAACCATTTTTCACATTTGATCGAGTGATGTAAGCGTGCGACAAGATTCACGGACACTTTGAAGACTGGTCCGAATTTGTATATACTCCTCTCGCTTCCTTGCTATGGTTACGGTTTAAACTATTACGCCATGGAAGTGATTTCAACAATATTTTCTAAGGCTGTGCCAAGGATATTTTGTCTCATATTAGGGGCACATTCAGTAAAATGGCAAAGTGTAACGTCATAATGCAAACGCGCTTACTTAAAAGTCACCTTCAACCTGTTTGGCTACATGTTTGGCATTCGCCATCCCTCACAGGTAATATGATTGAAATGAAAGAGAATGCCATTATAACTTATGGATGGAGCCGTCATGTCTGTTCAGCGACACAATGCGTAGCCTACAGGCCTACCATTATGTCTAGCGAGAACGTACATAGCTTATCGCAAGAAGTGGAACTGATGATATCAGCACAATCAGGTAAGGGATGCCGGGTGGGACAGAATGTGGATTGTGGCTGCACGTACCTCGGATAGTGCTGTGTTTGGTAGGGTGCGTTAAGTTTTGAATGGAGCCTGTATTTTATTTACAATCATGACACGTCAGGGTTTTATCGAGACAATATATATATAGACGCGCGGAGGTGAGGCTGTAGGAGAGCCTAGCCAGTCGACCAACCTGGGGACCAACATGGACCAACCTGGACCAACCAACAAAGGACAATGTTTAATCCAGTCACTGGGCTTAAATGGCATGACCCACACCAATTTTCATATAAAATAAGCACCTATAGGTCTAGGATTGGTTCCCCGCCCCTCCGGTAAAAAAAAATCTTTTCTGAACTAATTAATCCCACCCCCCCTTACGCACTATACAAGTAATAGTAATAGACATAATGGTATAATGTCAAAGACATTCAGTTAATTTAGGGACAGACAGGTATATAGGTGAGAAGAAGTGGCGTTCAGCTAAATTGTGGTTTTCTTTGTAGTAAACACTTCGGTTGTGCGGTATGAACTGCTGATAAGAAATGCACAGGACACCATTTGTGAATTAGACCTCATTTAATTTTTGTTATGGTAATTGAGTAATAACGTTCTGCGAGCTGGTATTCTCCCTGGTGAGCGATTGGTTACGTTATGACAGTACGACGAAACAGCGTTCTGATGACGCCAGAGACGACCTTTTCCGGCACCCCGATGAGTGGACTGCGGAGTATACTATACATGTATAATATATATATAATATAATATATAATATATATAATATAATATATTATGTATATATAAATATATTAAGCATATTTAAAATCTTGCAACCCACCAATATATTAATGAGACACTTAATCAATTATACTAAACTGAGTCACTTTATTGGCACAAACGCATATATGTGTTTTAAACTTTAGTCCCTTAACCGGTCCGATAATGAGGAAACAAACTCAGTCTCCGGGAGGGTAAAGAGAGAGCAGGCATTTGGCTGACCTGACGGCGATTTAATTGGATTTAATCTGGGGCACCCCTAAAATAGGCTACAATTTTGGGTCATACCCATATATTCATATAACCGTCGCAAATTTGAAAGCGAAAAGTGCTGATCTAGGTTCTAGGTGAAAAGAGTCATGTTGGCCTGGTTAGTTTACAGTCAGGCCAATTTTTAAGCTAAATTGGACCAAGAAACGATTGAGATGAAAAAATGAAATGTTCGCAAAGTTAAAGCGTTGTTCAGCTCCCTATTTTCTTGTTGTGTTTCCGTATCCTCAGTACGTCTACAATTGTTTATTGCTTCTTTTTCTCTCTTTTTTAAATCCAGCAACGCGTTAATTTAGCCAGGAATTTAGAACGGTTTAGTTCTTTTTAAATCCTGCCATATTTGAGCTTTTCCCTTATTGTACCTTGTAAATCTCTGTACGCGGGTTGTTGACACCTGTCTGTTTTAAACTTGATGTCGGAATATTTTTCTATTTCTCTTTAATTCCCCGAACATGGTTCATCAGTTTTTAGCAGGACGCTTTAACCTCTATATAGATGGCCAAATCGCGACAATGAGACGAGTCATGGAAGGGCCATGTCTCCAAATGTAGCCCCCTACTCTTTGCAAAAGAAGTCTTGCCGTATTTATCCTGGACAAACACTAGCAGCATACTCGTCAATATCCCATCGCGCTACCTACTAGGCCACGGAACAAGGTGAACCAACACTTATTATAATAAATGGTT
Organism: Arenicola marina; assembly: GCA_964019135.1. Lineage (NCBI taxonomy): Eukaryota > Metazoa > Annelida > Polychaeta > Arenicolidae > Arenicola > Arenicola marina. Next base: position 19,433,292 of record OZ025255.1, read on the forward strand.
CGATAAAAACATTCGAACTATTTATAGTCATTTATTATTATTTACATTTTTTTTTCGTACAGTCAGTTGTCCCGATCAATATATTTATCTTTTAATTGGAAATGATGTAAGGTAGGCGGCCTACATATCGCATCAATGCGAACATAAAGCGTGCAATACATAAAGGCATGTTGTAAAAGTTCATTTTTTGGCGAAAATTGTGCATCTGGTTTGGAAAAGCGTGGCTTTCCTGTGTACTTGGCCTACTATACGCATGAAAATCCGAGCTACCAGTGGCGGCCCATGGGGTGTGGGGTTTGAGGCGGCTATCCGCAAGTTTAGTGCGTATTTTCCTCAATTTACTGACTCTATTTTTAATTTTCTCTTACTACGTTTACCCGGGGAGAAAAGAACGAATAATAGAATTAGATTTTAAGTGTAAGAGACTAAACACGATAATTACATTAAATTATTCTTTAACAATTATTTTCCTAAACTGTTCAATTTTTTTTGTAATAAATAACCTTTGTTTATACTCATATCGGCATCAGGAAATGTTCATAAATCATATATATTGATGCAATTGTGTGTCAGATTTCCTTATTTCTGTGTCGGCAACATTGTGGGGCGTTTTAATAATAGCCATTACGAAGTAGCGACGCAATAGTCTGATGCTCTTGCAACTGCTAGTGGCAAGTAACTGCGCACAACAAACGCCCTCGGGTAGCCTCGTCAGCAAATTTGGCGGGAGTGGTTGCATCCATCCAATCAGCGTATAGCTTGAAGTGACGTCACGGAAGCGACCTGATTTCGACACGCCCACATTGTTTGACTCGCTTTTGCGGGAAAAGGTGTTCTCGTTGAATAGAAGGAGACAATTGTCCGATTTTGTCAAGTATTTCACCCCTGATTCCGGATCGAATCAAAGATTTGTCCAGCTAAGGTGGACGTCGAGCTAAGGCCGGAATTTGAAGTGGATCCGCCCTTCGAATCAGCCGTGACAACCGTTCGCAGTGACCGGTTTCTTTGTGCGGGGCAAAACCACGTTGCTGGGCGGGAGGACAAAGAGGGCGTATAAGCGGAGCCAACGTGTTGGGACCGCGTGTCCCGAAGATCTAACAACTGTTCGACGCGGACCGGCAAACTCGTCATGGAAAACCTGGATCCTGACACCACGATGGCGGCGGAGTGTCTCCTGGCAATGTCCAGACCAGTCATACATGCGTCCTCGCGACCGAAAGTTAATAATTTCGAACTGAACAACAACGCCGTCTGTTTGCTATCGCCGGGCTCGTGTGGCTCTGACGGGCTGAGCACCTACGCCCCCTCCCCCGACCGAGAGGAAAACCCTTTGTTCATGATTGCGCGAATTTTGACGGATCTAAATCGTATAAAGCAAGAGCCGGTTGAGCACGAATTTGGCGATACACACCCTACGTTCAGTGACAGTGGTTTGGACGATTTTCCATCGTCAGTTACCCCGAAAAAGCCTCAAAGACGGGGACCCTATCGAACCACGCCTGCCAGCACGAAGACCCGGCGAGGCACAAAGGGGGTGAAGGCTTACCACGCGGTGACCGAAGACAAAAGACTCCACCAGTGCCACTACCCTGGCTGCGACAAAGTCTACGGCAAGAGTTCCCATCTCAAGGCACATCTGAGAACGCATACAGGTAAATGGGGTTTCAGTTTCACGTGTTTGACACATCAAGATACAATCATATGTAATGTAACTGAGCCCTCCTTTGGTGCATGCACGTGTGGGCTGTAGCACGCGAGCACGTGTTGGCGCTTGTAAACTTCCGGTGGTCTACCCCAGGCACGCTGTATGTAGCCTAATGATAACCTATTTATCCCGCTCGTGTGGAAACAACGTGGTCTTTTTAGAAACAAAGGCTGTGAAAAGGGGTTTTATATATTATGTTGGAATCACATGGTTTTGACTTTTGTTGATTTCCTCAAGCCAAGGTGTTTCAGCGAATATAATATTTAAAGGGCCCCAACAGCTGGATCAGCTGATTGCTAGTGTCAGTGATGGCAAACAGCTTTTCAGCTTCCCAGTACAAAGTTTGGTTAGTAAATCCCCAGTTTTTTCTTTGTGAACCTTATGTACACTTGTCTTAGGTACCTTGTTGTAGAACTTGCTTAAAATAAAAGTTGGGTCTGCCAATAGTGTCAAAGTTCTATCATTTTCTTCCCTATACCCTTAATTTTTAATGCCTACTTTGCAGCATATTGTAAATATTTCATCTTTGTATATAATTTTATTTGCGTTAACTATAATAAGCTTTTCCAAATACAAATGTTCAATTTATAAATAAGTTAGTTACAAATTTGTTAAATATTGCCATTACCATAATGTGAGAGAATACCAACTACGGTACATCATGTACATATTGTTGTGTATCAAGTTGTTATAGGCTATATAGCCAGTATCACATATAGTCATATTAAAAAATAGTTAGAGATAATCAGATAATGTTGAGGACTATAAAAAGATGATAATGGCTTGCGCATTACATCACCCATTGCTTCACATCATTCCCATCACTTTCTAACCTGACCAGAATTCATAGGCAATAAAGTTATATACCGGGTATACATATATAGGTCGATGCATTCTATATTATTGTGTTGCTGTCACACTCCACCTTTTGAATTTCTAAAATAATATTTATAAGGGAACAAATATTAATGGAAACTAAATAGAATACACTGACTTTCATCTGACTGGAGCTATATGGATAGAGAATAAATTCTCCATGGGAAAATATGAATGAAGACAGCAGTATATATGCTACTATACTCCTTGTGTGGTAATATCACTGGCTGTATCATTATCTTTGACATTATGTCTACTGGTATTATGTGACCTTCCTGGGTTAATGCTAGATCCAATTTACCTGCAGCTAATGACTAATCAAATTAAAAAATAAGTAACCAAGTACAAGATGGATTAGCTTCAACAATGTAGGGACTCTATAGGTCTCATTTGTGATTTTGAAGCATTTGCCCATCTGAGGCAATATTTTTCTATGAGCACTATTTGCCAAATTAGTCAAAGAAGTAAAAGGAAGGTACCAGGGACATTACAGTTCTAAAAATGAGGAGCAAAATATATTGGCTAGGTACCAGTAATGGCTTTTTTATGTTAAATTAACTTCAAATTAAAGGTGCTATTACGGCAAATTTGATGGAGATTGTTCAAAGACATTTACTGATGACAAAACTAGTTAAAGGTTAAAGTTTGGTCCTCCCAATGTCCTCAGCTTGGGAAGAAAGAGCCTCCATCCCAATCTGTGATTCTATGATTAATTTAAAGATCAGTCCATGAGGGCTCGCATTAATTTTATACGGACAGTATGACACGATATTGGGGAATTCTGGGAATCAACTCACACAGCAGGATGAAGAAAGAATTGCACAAGAATGGTATTGTTTTTGTTGCAATGTGTATATTTCCAAAATATTGAAGCAAGACAAACATTTACAATGGGTATGAGAGCTGGTGGCACTATCTGAAGAAATAACATTAACCTTAATTAAACCAAATGCTACATTTGAATTTCACTATTAATATGTATACAAAAGCCTTTCTAAACATAACATAGTATTCACAGTGACATGTACCAAAGCCCTTCCAAATTTGACATAGTGTATTCACATTGACATGTACAAAAGCCTTTTCAAGCATAACACAGTAAAATCAGTTAAAGCTCACATATTTTCATTAGTAAGGCCTGGTTCAGAACAAGAAGGCATTCCAAAAAACAATTAAGGATACCCATGTCAGGAAGTTGTTGATAATCATCTTTTACTCTGCGACTTTGTTGCAATTTGTATTTCTTTGTGCCTTCCCTTTTGTCCAGCTGCCAGTCATTCCTAGAAGTGGTGGACAGAATACCAAGGGGTGGTGGGAAGGGAAGGGCTGGTGGAGGAGGGAATGGGGGGCCCATTGACATGTACCTAGTGCCTCTGGCTCAACCAAGCTTCCCCTCCCCCCCATCCCCCGGAAGTGATGGACTTTGCCCCTGACTCTGTGATAACATGCACATGGATTGAAGAGGAGGGGAGGTGGGGGGGGGACCTACAGGCTACACATGTGGAGACTGCTTTGTGCAACTCTGGTGGGGTGGGGACTGAAGTTTTTGTCCCAGTAGAAATGGATCCCAGTCCAACATAAACACAGGATCCCCCCCCCCCCTCCATCCCCCCTCTTGCGGACTCTCTCCTCTCCCGGGAGTCCCTGGGATCCGGAACTTCCTGGATCATGGCAGCTATTTATATCTGGAGATCGGCCTCCGGTGACACGGGACACCGCTGGGGACCATCCATATTGGGCGTCTCGACCAGGTGTGGGTGTGGGGGGCGGGGGGGTGGGGTGGGGGCAGGGGTACTTTGGACCCGGTATCCCTCCAATATCCCTCTTGCACAAAGGATCCTGATCCTAAAATACTTCCGAGCGTGATGTCGCATTTCATGAGTGTGTCTGGTTACCTCACTCACACTGCACCACTTCCTTTGTATGAAAAGACTTGACACATCGCTCGGAATTATTGACAAGAAATAGTTGTTGTGAAATAAATGTGTTTGTTCGGGCCTATTGACGGGCTGACCCGCAGATGACTCGTCGTGGTGTAACTACAAGTTGTAGGCAGGCAACGGCTACAGGGTCTCCTGTCCGTTAGGGTCTTGATGATGTGGGGCGGCTTTGGTGTGGTGGGCACAGGATGTGGGTGGGGCGGGGTGACAGGCCGGTGAGAGAGGGCTTCATTAAGGGTTCTCCTGCTCGGGTCACAGATGTACCCCCAGTCTGGCGTACCGGCCTTTGTGAAGCGCCTTCTGTTCGGCGGATGTGAGACGCTTGTGGCTTGGATGTGCTGGTGGTCTCATTGGTCCCCCCCCCACCCCCCCCGCCGCCCCGGCGCGACGCTAATACTACTCTTACCTCCATCACTCCCCCACCCCCTTCCGCGTGATGGTACTTTCTAGGCACTTGAGCGGGGGTGAACAGAGTAGGCTTGATGGAGGTAGGGGGTGGGGGCTCTATGGCCGAGTTGGGGGAGGGGAGTGCTACGGGGTACTAAACTGCTTATTGTCGAGAGGTGCGACCCAGCACCAGGGGCCACGCGACGGCATCTGACCCCGTCTCGTCGCGTGGGTAACGCCTGTCGTCCTTTGTTCGCTTGCAGAACGCTAGCCACCCCCATTACCCGCGCCTCTCTCTCCTCGCCGGCTCCCCCGCCCTCCCTCTCTCTGCCTCCGCCGGGGCGGGCTTCCGTGTGCCCGCCTCCCTCAGGGCCACCGCCGAGGAACGGCACGAAAGAGCGGGGACTGGACGGGACGGCGACCGCCAAGGCTTGTCCACAGTTTTCCAGTCAGGTGGATCGGATGGAACTCTTGCTTCTATCTGGTTGGGGAGAGCGACCCTATCCCCCCTCTCTCCACACCCCCCCCCCCTCCCCACCCCCAATGGACGCTCGCTTTGTTGGTCTCTGTGCGCGGCAGCTGAGAAAGCGGCAGGTGTTTCCGAGTCTCGCTTGGGTTGGGCTGTGGAGCATCCCCGCCCCCCCCCCCCCCCCGGGCCTTTTGCGTCGTCATGGGTATGTCCGCCTATGTACTCTCGAACATCTCCCCCCACCCACACCAGCGCACACTCGACCTCTAGCACCCCACTCAGCTGCTGCCCCCGGTCACCTCCAGGACACGGAACTCAATATAATATATATATATATATATATCTCTCTTTTTGGCGGGAGAATCCTGTGAACGAGGAGGCCGCTGACTGGCTGGTCTGAGGCCCTGCTTGAACTAATCTCGTGTAATGGCTGGCGGCCGCCCCCCTCCTCCCACCGTGCCCGCCCGCCCGCAGTGCCCGCTCCGCCTACCGTGAAAAACCCACCGAGAGACGTTCTGTCTGTGTGTCTGTCTGTACACCGACCCGACGGAAAGCGCTTGCGCTCGCCCCCTTGGTGTCGTCGACCTGAAGGCGACTGACTGCCCTTGCCCTTGCCCTTGCCCTTGCCCTTGCCTCGATCAATGGCCGACAGATAGCGTCCGACACAACCGCGAGTAGATATAGTAGTAGTAGACCTCTCCCGCCTGGCTGGCCGGCCTCGCTCGGTCTGTCTCCGGTTGTTTCGCTCGGTGCGTACTCTCGAACTGTGTACCACGTCTCGGTAGAGCGAGATTTGTTATCGCGGATAACGAAAACGAATCTACGATAAATAACGGTTTGCGGCCTCGTATACTTAATAATATGAATGATATGCGGAAAGTTTTTAAAACCTATAAGTTTAGCCGTCAACCAATAACCAATAACATGGTACAGTGATCAGCACCCGGGCCTGTTAGCTATCAGCCTGCTGTTAGGTCATGTCAATGGTCTCACATTGTGATCTTTATCCAGTGTCATAATCTTATTAACCATATACAGCTTGGGTGTTAATGAATATATATATATGTATGTATTGACCGCTGCCTTTTTAGACCTGTTTTCGGGCTATGGCAATTTAACTGGCCCAGTATCGTATCTCGCTTGAGGTTGAGACGTTCGCTTTGAACTTCCTTCCTGGTGTATATATCAAACTGATGTAAACGGGCGTTCCCGCGTAGTTGTGATTTGGCGGGCGGTGAGGTTGCCGAGATGGGGGCGCTGGTGTGGGGGCGGCCAGCCAGTCAGTGAGGGGTTGGTGGTGAAGCGTGACGCCGCCTTCTGTCCCTGGGAGTATCGCTGAGAGCGACTGGGCCATCTGGTGTGCCGGCCGCGCTGCTTATGCCATCCGCGCCACGTGCTCGCTCAGTGGCGCCATCACGCGGCGCATGAAGGAGTGATCTGGGGTCCCGCCCCCCTTCGCGTCTTAGATAGCTCCAGCTTGCATGGGTGCATTGCGGTCACCTTTCGACCGGTTTCCTTGCCTCTATGCTTGTTATCACTGATGAGAATATTAAAATAAAACACTCGCAATCTCGTCACTTAATTATCGACACCGCTTGTGATAATCTGATGATTAAATGTGATGTGTGGTGTCTTGTTTTAGGCGAGCGACCGTTCCCGTGTTCCTGGGCCGGATGTGGCAAACGCTTCGCCCGCTCCGACGAATTGGCGCGACACTTCAGAACGCATACAGGTAAAATATCAGTGGAATAGCCAAATCAGCAAGCGGTGGAGCAAAAATGGCTTGCTTGTTATAAATAGCGATTAATGAGGAAGTTATTATTTGGATTATTTATGTTTCCCAAGTGGTAAACAGTGTTTCATAAAACTTGCTGGTTGAAATTTTTATTAATAGTTGTCAATATATGTTGGTATTGATATTCCTGGGTTGTAGTCCAGTTGATACATCTAACCGGGTCAGGTCGATCGTTGATTGCGCTCACATATCTGTCCTCTCATTAATTATCACATGACTTCCTAAGCATGTGTTAGCCAACGAGTGCACAAGAGTGGCCTAAAACATGTATTGGTAAAAAATAATTGAAGTTTTATATTAATTATTTGATAATTTAATGTATTGATAAAAAATAATTTATTTATTATATTAATTATGTTATAATTTAATGTATTGATAAAAATATTTTTTTTATTACACTAATTATGTTATAATTTATTCTCCCATTTCATCATTTCTAACAATGTTTTGTACTTTAGGTGAGAAGCGGTTTGTGTGTCCCATCTGCGACAAGCGCTTCATGCGTAGCGACCACCTCAACAAGCACGCGCGTCGGCACCCAGACTTCCAGCCCACCATGATGAAAGCCCAGCGACACCGCAAGCCTCTCTCCCTCAGCGACGGGGCCTCCAACGCCTCCAACTCCCGCTCCGAGTCCGCCAGCTCCTCTCCCGTCCCCATGGAGACCCCCACGTCGTTCACACCCATCAGCGTCCCGTCGTCACCGTAACTTGGACTCCTCTGCCGGGCGGGAGGGCTCAATATCAGGATGGGGAACACACACACACTGGCTATCGGGGGTGAAATTTACAACTGTTTTTCTTTTACGACATAATGACGTGACTGTCTCCATGGAAACCTACAATACTGCTCAAAACTGTTACTATGGCAATAACACCGTTTGGTGCTGGCAGCAATTTAACTCAATCGAGTCGAAGATTACCATTGATTAGTCATTCGCCTGTATTTGACTATGGAAACGTTAGCACACCAGTGGAAAAATTGTCACCCTATTGTCAGTTGGTACCTGATTTTTGCTTCCACCGCACCCAGTGCTTACTGAGATATACCGCGTTTGGTTGCTTGTACAGTGTATTGTTTTGAATATGGATGTAGCTCAGTTTTTCACCATATATTTAGTTGCCATATATACGATATATATTGTGTGCTGCCCGTGAAACCCTTGTACTGGGTTCGGTGTTCTTCGACATCAGCTGTGTTTAGTCAACCGTATCATAGCTGTGTTGTTTTTAAAAATGAAAACCATTTTTTTTATTTAGAAGTTAATTGATTAAAAATGACATTTTATTTTGCCTGCTCGTCCTGTAGATTAGGTTATTTGGATGATTGTCTTGCTGTATTGTGCATATTACACAAAACTTTATATTTAGCCGCGTTGGTGTTACTACTAAACCTAATACTGACAGGGGTCTTTAACGCAACTGTAACCGCGTTTGAGCGGTGTTTATGAAAATTAAACACGTGACTTTGCTTTGCATCATTGGACCATATAGCGCCACGTGACTCCTGGAGCAACTGTGATTGGCCGGGGACACCATGTGACTCTTGCCAAGTGGGTCCTCTGATCGCTATCATGGCCGTGACGCGAGGTACAAAAACTGTAACTTATTTATTGGCTCTGGCGTATCAGGTATTTTAACGTAAACGCGAATGGTGACGTCCCATGTGACTTATACCAACATGTGTAATCTGGTGTTGAAGCTATAGCGTTTGTAGAGTTTGCTTTGTCCACGAACTTCTTGCTGATAGTGTATAACCAGTGGCAGGGGTTGTAAGAGATGTATGGTTGGGGTCATAGACATGTATTATCATTCCATGGGTGGTAGATGAGCAACGTATAGGGTAGGACGCACAGTGGCGACATGTATGCAGGGATAGGACCGGCGAGAGGGATGGAGTGAAGTCGCTGTTGGCCGTGTCTCTGGTACTTTGCAGCCAAATCAAAATTTGCTTGTCAGTCTCGCTAGTCGAGATTTTGCATTCATTTTCCTCGTCAAATCCACGCCGTATAGTTATGTGTGTCAAAAACTATCTGCAGGCAATGCACTTTCAATGCAGATTTGTTTCGCCTGTTCGGTAGTTTGCGACTGGTATTGCAACTCAAAAGAGAACACTTGAATATAAGACCAGTTTGCCCTCATTTTTTGTAACTTATTGAACCTGGCGTTAGTTTCTGGTGAAGACTAACGGTAAAGTCAGCAAAAACACGTGGGGAGCGATAATAGGGGTTTACGTATGTGGAAAGTACACGTGGTCAGAGTGACTTATGTAGGGTCTACATAACTTCGTTGTTACTGATTGGTGAGCGATAATGGGGTGAGTTTAATGTCGGCTCAATGTGGAAGAACTAAAGCAGGGAATGATCTAAAGGAAGTGTTATTGAAGGCGGGGATACGCCTTGCTCTGTGATCGACTCAACTGTGATTGGCTGGCTGGTGGTCTTGTGACAAAATGGCCACGGTGTGTAACCCGTTACCAACTGCAATAGGTATTTTTCCACGTCTCACATGTGAAATCTTGTTCGGGGATGATAGGGACACATAGAGTACACTGAAGTATTCTTTTCTGAAAACTGCATAATGATTCAAACTTTATCAAACTTAAGGTCGATTGTTGATTCACTGCTGGCTGAGTTTACAAATGTTAGGATGAGTTGTTGAAAGTAGATGTGTTTTGCATGTATACACGAAGTGCTGGGCAAATGACGTTGTTTATTTTGTTGAGTTTGAGTGCGTATAAGGAGTGGTTGAACGGTAATGTACAAAGTGTACAAGTTTATTTTCTGAATAAAACACCAGTTATATGGTAACATACTCTTTCTCTTTTTTAACATTTCTCGCCACCAGGTGATAGCAGATACAGCATGGTCTAGTGGGCAGGGCGCCTGACTTTGCCAGCTCAGACAACGATCTGGAGTGCGGGGCTTCGCCTCCAACTATGTAAAAAGATATCCCAATGTTCTTCTTCGAAAAGAGTAGAGGGGAACATTCTTCGGACATAGCTCCGCTCTTTCCGGGATCCTTCCCATTAACGTGATATGACGTTCGTTGAAGCCGCCCATACAACTTTTTTCCATGAGAAAGATCAGTCCTTGAAGTCCACATAAAGGCCATACTACAGTATATAGAAGATTGCTTTGGACATTGTCTAGTCGGCTGGTACCGGTGGAAGCCCGGAAAAGTACCGGTCTTGTGTACTACGTAATCAAACTTAATGTTTTTGCTATTTAAATAAGATATGTATGACAATCTCTACATTGAAAAGGGGGGGGGGGGTGTACATGTCAAATGATAGTACCTCATAATCCAATCCCTTTGGAAGAAGAACAGTTATCCCTCAAATTGTTATTCAAGTGTGGAGTGGGTTCTCACCACAGCATCCCACCGTCCGGCCAGGGACGTCTCTGTCACAAGGTGCTCGGCGACCCTGGGTAAACGTTCTTACTGCACAGTGGCACAAGACATTGTTTTCAAAGAGGAAAATCATCATATGAAATCATTCGAAATAAGCAATACGAAAACAAGAAAATCATAAAATCAATTGAAATAAGCAATACAAGACCAAATACCCCGACAGCACAAACTGTGGCCCGCATGAGACCTTTGTGCATGCATTATGACGATGACCCCAGGGGGTCGTTTTACGAGAGATTGCCTAGCGTTCTCTTCACATGTCAATTTAAGGACTGGTCGTGTTTTTATTAGCAAGAGAATTAAGCTCTGTACGGTGATTATTAGTAACCTATATCATTTAAATTAATGTTTGCAATATATTTATGGAAATTCAGCAATTTTCGTTCCTCTTCACCTTGGCGATACAACTAAAAATAAAAAATAAAATACATTGTCTAAAATTGCTATTAGCAATTCTAGGTAATTAGGCCCCAGTCACATCTCTTCCTCCTCTCCCGGCTACAACCCCCCCTGGACACCGGGCCGGCCGGCGGGGTCTTCTGGATCCGGCGCTCCCAATGGCCGGTCACTGGGTCTCGCCCCCATTGGTCGGACCCCCCGTCACTGGCCAGCGCCCCCATTGGTCGGAGCCCCCGTCACTGGCCAGCGCCCCCATTGGTCGGACCCCCCGTCACTGACCAGCGCCCCCATTGGTCGGAGCCCCCGTCACTAGCCAGCACCCGGGCTATAACCCCAGCGGCACACCCTTGAACTGGCACTTGCAGGTTCTCGCCGTCCGAGCGTAATTTGGCTCCCAGCACTCACCCACCCTAAAGAAATATTATACCCACTATGCATGTCATTATTGTATAATGATAAAGTAGTCAACGAAAGGCGCTACTTTTACATCATTTAATATCAAATCAAGAACATCCTTCAAAGATGGAAAAGACAAAAGTTCCTCCCCCCACATCCGTTACAACGCGCAGCCATGACGCTCAATGCCAGGTTTTGTCATAACGTCCTCGTTATTCCACATCCCCCCTTCCCCCAACGGGGAGGCCCGAAGTGCTAGGGCCGATGCGGCAGCTGTAGTCGTGGAAGGACCCACGGAGAGATGGAGAGAGGGCGCGGCGTGGACGGCGCTCTCGAGTGCTGCGGCGGGGCGGCTGCGGTGGGGAGGTGGTAGCAGGTGTGTCGGCCTTGGGCGACGCCGGCACAGTCTTGGTGGGCACGAGGTCATTGACAACCGGCACGGCAGGAGGCGGCCCCTCGAGGACTGTCTCAGGGCAGACTACCCTCGAGTCCTCGGGATTATTCTGCCCGGGAGGAGCGACCTGCGGGTCGGTGACCATGGGTGATGACGGAGCCGGGGTAAGGGGTAGGATTGTAGGTCGCGCATCGAAGGGTGTGTGCTTTCGTAGAAAGCGGCGGTTGCGTAAGGTGCACCTGCCCGATCCGTCCAAGCGAACGACATACTGATGGTGGTCACGTGACTCAACAATGCGGCCGGTTTTGTCCCAGCGCCGAGGATGATTGCCGGTCTGGTTCTGGACGGATACAACGTCTCCAACCGTAAGCGGTGGCAGGAGGTTGGTGTGTTCGTTGTAGCGTTCGATGGCCTTGATGTGACGGTGGGCGAGGGCTCGTTCTCGGTCCTCGGCCAGGGTTAGCCATTCCTTGCGGATCCGAAGCAGGCTAGGAAGATTGGGTATACGGTCGCGTAGTGTGCGCCCGTAGAGCAGCTGAGCTGGTGACAGCTCTAGACCCGGCAGGGGTGTGTTCCGGTATTGTAGGAGGGCTCTGGCGAAGCGGTCGGTGTCGAGCCTGCCGTTTGCTGACATGTTGGACATCAAGAGGCGCTTCGCCGTCTTGACCGCGGCCTCGGCTCTACCGTTGCTCTGGGCATAGTAAGCAGAAGAGAGGCGCCATGTCACGCCCCACTGCTGGAGGAATCGCTGGACGTGATGGGAGGGAAATGGCTGTCCTCCATCTGTGGCTAATTCCGCAGGTGCGCCGTATATCCCAAACAGCGTGCGGAGTTCTCGGCACAGGGATTTTGAATCGGTATGTAGAGAGTCGCATTTGGCGATTGACAACCATCCTGTGTACCGATCGGCGTAGGCTAGGTAGCGATGGCCTTGTAAGTCAAAGTAATCAGCGACAGCGAATTCGAACGGATAAGCTGGGGCAGGCGATGGCTTCATAGCTTCTGGGGCCTGTGATGGGGCGATCTTGTTGCAGGAGTGTCATTGTGCCCTGCGGGAGGAAATGGCAGAGTTCATCCCGGGCCAGAACACGCTGCGGGCGGCCCTGGCTTTCATGCCGGCGACACCCTGGTGGGCGGCGTGCAGGCCGTCGAGGGCCTCCTTTCTGAGGGACGGCGGGATGAGGACACGATCATTGTAGATGCATATGCCTTCGTAAGAGCTGAGGTGGTCCCGGTAGCGCCAGTATGGGCGGATCTCCTCTGGTAGCTCATTCTCTGAGTTGGGGAAACCGTTGGTGATGGTGGTCGAGAGGCAGGTCATCGTGGCATCGGAGATGGAGGCCTCTCTGACGCGACCCAAAGTGATAGCAGAGGCGACGACGTCATCTGTATCATGAATGGCGTTTAGTGAAGCTAGGATGGATGAGTCACACTGACTGGCGAGGATGTCTGACTCAAGGCAATCAGTAGGTGAGGCTGCATCGCGGAGGGCATCGGCATGCGAGTTCCCTGTTGGGAGGCGGGAGCAGGCATCTGCGCTCTTCTGTGAGGCGCCAGGAATGTGTTTGATGTCGAAGGCGAACGTTAGGGTTTTCTCCTTTAGTCGGAATAGCCTGGGGTTTTTGATGGAATCTAGGCTCGAATCACCAAGAATTTTGACGAGAGGTTTATGATCAGTGGCGATGAGCAGGTCCTTGCAACCCAGAACAAACATACGACACTTCTGCAGGCCGTAGGCAACGGCAAGTGCCTCACCCTCAATAGGGGCGTAGCGGCTCTCAGCGTCCGTGGTGAACCGTGAACCGGCGAAAATTAGCCGCCATCCGTCGTTGCAACAGAGCGGAGCATCCGTCAAGGGGCAGCGGCAGTGCTTCTGAGTGAGTGTGAACCCCAGGCCTTTCTTGGACCAGTCCGTAGACAGGCAAGTGTAGCGATCGCGCTCGAAGGTTTGTACACCTTTTTCGACCAATTTGATGATCTCCTGCCTGCTCTTCTCGAAACATGCGTCCAGGGCGCTATCCCAGTACCATTTTCCTGGTGTCAGGAACTCGCGAAATGGCTGCATTGCCTCAGTTGTAAACAGGCTATAGGCAACTTGGTTTACCAGGCCGAACCAGGATCTAGCGTCGGTGATATTCGAAGGCGTGGGGAAGTTGCGAATTGCATCAAGGATTGCCGGCGATGGTTGGACGCCATGTTGCGTGACGGTGAATCCGGCGAATTCTATCTCTGGCCTGGAGAACTTTGCACCGTTCTTTGCACATAGGGCGATGTAATCGACGGTGTGCCAGAAGGCGTTTTCAATGGAACTGTCCCAGAGGAGGCTGTCATCGATACACTTAGTTTTACGTTCTACGTCGGTTGTGATGTCGTCATAACACTTGGTGTAGCCGTCCCCTGCCACATGAGATCCTTGTGGAGCACGTAGGTATCGATAGCGGCCCCATTCCGTGATGAAAGTGGTGGCGGCGCTAGCAGAGGGGTTGAGGCGCATCGAGTGGTAGCCGTTCCAGCAGTCCAGAGTCGTCATCCAGCAGTTGCGTGGGACCTGAGAGACCTGGTGGAAAGGAGCGGGTGTGTGATGGGTGAGCCTGTAGGTGGCTGTGTTGAGAGCCTGTAGATCAACTGTGCGACGAGGTGAGCCATCCTTTTTAGGTACGACGACCATGCGCGAGCACCAGATGGTAGGGGTGCCAGGAGGCACCGCTTCAATGATCCCAAGGCGGACGTCCCTGTCAAGGTCAGCCTTTACTTTTTCTTTCCAGTGGTGTGGCACTGGTATGGGTGTATGGTGAGCCATAGGTTTGGCGTCTGGGCGGAAGTGGATCTCTAGTGGGGCTCCAGTCATATGGGGCAAGGGCTGATGCTCGCATACGTTGAACGCGCTGCTTGCGTATCGTTTAAGAAGTCAGTTCTCTAGTTTGGTGATGTTGTCTGGATGTGGTGGGAAAGGCAGCTTGTCCGGTTTAGGAGGAGGTGCCTCGCGCGTCGGGCAATCACAGCTGGTGTTGGAAGCCGCAATGGTTGAGGGTGCTGCGTGAGGGAAGGTTTCCGATATGGCTCCCAGTTCCCTGAGGGCCTTCTCTGAGATGAACAGTCCCGCGACGTTGTCGGCGACGTAGATCTGTTGACGTGTGGTTCGTCCGCTCAACGTGATGGCCGCGTAGAATACCCCTCTGATGCTCACAGATGATTGAGTCACACCATTGATGGTGTGTGAGGTGGGCACCAGCTCAGAGGGTTTGATGCCCATGGCCTGGGCAATATTAGGGCCGCATGCACACGTTTGGGCGCCGGTGTCAGCAATGGCTTCGACTTCTGTTTCGTGTACGGCCGATGACAGGGGCTTATTGTAAGCTTTGTGAGTATCGGCCATGGGACGTAGCTGCACTTTTACTTTGGGAAGGCATCGAGGCGTCCTGTGGACGAAGCGGTTTTCTTCTGATGTCCACTCCATATGTGGGACGACTATAGTTTTGTGGAGTCTTAAGGAGTGAGACAACACGTGGGTAGCGCGACGCCAGGCCTTAGAGTTTTGGCGAAGGCTGTCAGCGGTATACGCCTGGTCTTGGGGAGTGTTTAACGATAAGATCCATGAGGACGAGGAGGGGATAGCATTTACATCGCTCTTGATAGCCGGATGTGACGCATCCACTTTCTTCCTGCAGACAGTCGCGAGGTGTGCCTTGATGCCGCAGTGGTCGCATATTGAGTCCCGCGCCGGGCAGTGTAGGTGGCGCGGGTGATCAGTGCCACGGCCATGTTCTTTGCTGCCACATCCTGGACAACCGACTGGTTTCAGTGCCTCCCTGTTCTTGTATTGCTGGGGGCCGCGTGATTTTTTAGACTTCTTGTATGAGGATTGTTGAGCAGCTAATGTCGAATCCCCACCGAGTTGTTCTTTCGCGCGCTTGCCGTCCTCCAGTGCTTGAACGAGGTCGAGCTTCTCTTGGAAAGAGCCCAACTGTGACGATTTAGCCAGGATTTCCCCTTGGATGTCTTTGTCCACCAGGCCTACGGTGAGCTGGTCGGAAACCATCTCCTGTGAGTAATTGTTGACGACGCCACAAGCGTGGTTGCAGCATGTGAAGGAGAAGTTGCAGTGCTCCGCCTTGGCTTTAAGTTTGGAGACAAATTGTTGGACGGGGCAATCTGGCTCTTGCTGTAGGGCATAGAATTCTTGGCGATGCACCGATTGGTTTTTGCCTTTAACTGCGAGCCGTTTAATGTTTTGGGTTTGGAGTAGCTGTGTGAATTGATCGGCCGTCAGGGTAATGGGGTTGGAGGGTGGTGTTGCAGCAGGTGTCCCCGAGGAAGTGTTGGCTTCCTCTTCATCGCTCATGATGTGTGTGGGGTGCGTTAAACAGACCCGGATGCTTACGTGTATGGCGACGAGAGGACCGATGGGGGTGCTGAACAATCTGTGGACGTTTCTTATGCCGACTGCGCCATGTATAATGATAAAGTAGTCAACGAAAGGCGCTACTTTTACATCATTTAATATCAAATCAAGAACATCCTTCAAAGATGGAAAAGACAAAAGTTCCTCCCCCCACACCCGTTACAACGCGTAGCCATGACGCTCAATGCCAGGTTTTGTCATAACGCCCAGTACGCCGTGCTGGCCGCCTCCTTTCACAGTTTGTTTTGAATAAACGGCCAAACCTTTGTCTTTCCTTCTTCTGACTGGTTACCTAATTACCGGCAAAAGTTACGAGCTCTGAGTGAAATGACCAAAATACATATGGGGACAGTGATAGAAATATCAATTATTACTTACTATCGTAATAGTGTTGCGCACTAAAATCGTGTTTTCGTTTTATTAATGCATAGTGACATATTTTTTCCTTTGCACCCTTTACACCCGCCCGGATTACAACCATATCATAACGTGCTCATTTCAGGTTCTGACTCGTATCATTTGCCCACATGTTGCATGCCGCGTGTGGCAGTGGATCCCGCATTATAGCACAGGTATGTGCAAATGTGTTAAGGCATGCAACAGATACAATATTTCTAATATGTCACATTAAATCTATACACGGGGAAGCAGGGCAGCAAGCACCGGTGAACGGACCGAAAAATCATAAGACCTTTGTGAGGCAGTCATGATGTGAACGTGGAGGGGTCACAAAAGTGTAAACAACCTCCACCAGCTCAACAAACGTGACGGACGAGAATTAGCACGGAATGTCCACATGCAAGGCAAACAGATTACGCGAGTAGGTAAAACAACATATTTTACGAATCAGATTACGCGAGTAGATAAACAACATATTTTACGATTGAGATTACGAGGTAGATTTACGTATTTTACGAATCAGAATACGCGAATAGATAAACAACATATTATACGAATCAGATTACGAGAGTAGATAAACAACATGCTTTACGAATCAGACACGCAGACTATGATTAACTATACCTATTAACAGCGAGTTTATTATTAATGTAGGATTGAGTCGAATAGCGTGTATTCGGTGGCGGACCCATCAATGAAATTCAGACAGAACGATCGACTTTGGTTTATACACGGTATTTTTTTTTATGTTAGGTTACTTTAATAAAGTCAACTCAGAAGTTTTGTATGTGCATCGCTAATAACTTTAGAATAAAGCTGTGTGTCGTATAAGATAAGATAAGATACAGTTTTATTTAACGTCGGTATATAAAAGTCAACAATAAACATTAGCACAAGTGCTATTGACCGACAATGATAAAATGACATGAGTTATATGATAAATGTACATATGATAATGAAAACATAACAACCATTCTATCATCTATTTAAGCCTAACCCGTAAGCTACGTTGCACAATGTGTACAAATTACAGTGACACATGATAACATCCCAGGTTGACAGCATTGTTTTGGAATCGTTAGCAGATTTCATTAACTTTATCTCTTTGTTGAGCATATTTCATAACTTGCTGCCTTGATACTTTACTGAATTTTGTCCATAGGCTGTTGTCTTAACGCGAGGCATACATAGAGTTGGTCCATTTTTTAACATGTAATTGCTTTCCTTTAAATGATGCATGTCATGAAGGTAACTAGGCCCAATCTTGTTGATACTCTTGTGAACTTCTAAAGCTATACCGCGCAACCGCTCAACATATAGCAAAGGTCTACCCGCTTTCTTCCTCAACTCTGTATATGCTGATCTAAAATAATTAAAAACAAATCTCAGTGCACGCTCCTGTATCTTTTCAATCTTACGCATGTTTTTCATATCACAGAAATGCCATACAACGGGACAATAATTAAAATGTGAAAGGATAAATGAATGAAAAAATATAAGTTTGCTATCAATAACCATGGACTTAGACACCCTAGCTAACACATTGAGACTTTACCAGCCTTTTTGCACAAAGTTGATATATGACTGCCGAAATTTAATCTAGAATCCAGTTCAATACCTAGTAATGTTACTTCCTGTTCCGCTGCCAGTTCTGTACCAGAAACGGAAAAACATCTATCCCCACCTTTTTCGTTTCGCCTCTCAAATACCATTGCTTGGTACTTACTTGGGTTGGCCTTCATGTAATTATCGGTGAAACACGTTTTTGTTTCCGATAACACCTTCTCTATACTTTAACCTTGTTAAACTCCTTACCTTGAGCCGCCACACTGTTATCATCAGCATAGTTATACTTATCGGTTTCCGGTGAGGTGGATACTAGCAGGTCATTCGTAAATATATTATACAGATGTGGGCCAAAAACAGAACGCCGTGGTGCTCCTTTCTTGAGAGAAAGCCACTCGCTCCGATTATGTCATAGTTTTACCCTCTGTTCACGGTTCGTAAGATAACTTACAACAAGCGAACAAGATTGTTTACTGATGCCATAAGCGTTCATCTTGGTAATTGATAATCTATGTGGAAGACAATCGAATGCTTTGGAGAGGTCCATGAGTATAGCTTCCATAACTTTATTATTATCTAATGTTTTTTCTTAGACTTCAACGAAACGCGTCAGGAAACTTTGATAGCTGTGTCCCTTACTAAACCCAGAGAGTCTGGGTGATAACCTGGGTTCCATATAGGACGTAAGCTGATCACACAATATCTTTTCATAAAGCTTGGAAATGCAAGGGAGAACACTTAGCGGCCTGTAGTTTTCTTGTTTTCTTGTATCATATCATATGTTCTAAATCTATAATAGCTAGATTAACCTTTCTATTCACCAAGATGTTTCTGTAGTGGACGTTAAATCACTTTTCGCTTTGGAAAGGATTTTTATCCTTACTAGAAAGTATGTTTAGATTCTGTTCCCTGGAATTTATGGGAATTTTTCACGTCCTTTTTCATGTAGTTTTTGAGAAGTGAGAAGCCGCGGCACCAGACCGTAGAGCCTTGAACTGCGGCATACCGTACCAACCAGACAGACAGCTTCCACTGACCGCCTTGCCTCCACCCACACCCCAGGCCTCCCTCTCAGTCGACATCTCAGGCCCCCCTCTCCCCAACCCACACCACAGGCACCCCTGACCCCCCATCCCCCCTCCCCCAACCCACACCACAGGCCCCCCTGACCCACCTCCCCAAATCCATACATCAGAACCCTCTCCCCCAACCCAAACCTCAGGTCCCCCTCCCCCTCCCCAAACCCACACCTCAGGCCCCCCTCCCCCCTCCCCAAACCCACACCTTAAGCCCTCCTTTTCCCCAAACCCACACCTCAGGCCTCCTCCCCCTCCCCAAACCCACACCCCAGGCCCACCTCCCCCCTCCCCAAACCCACACCTCAGGCCCCCCCTCTCCCTCCCCCAACCCAAACCTCAGGCCCCCCTCCCCCCTCCCCAAACCCACACCTCAGGCCCCCTCCCTCTCCACAAACCCACACCTCAGGCCCACCTCCCCCCTCCTCAAACCCACACCTCAGGCCCACCTCCCCCCTGCTCAAACCCACACCTCAGGCCCAACTCCCCCCGCCTCAAACCCTAACCTCAGCCCCCCCCCTCCCCAAACCCACACCTCAGGCCCCCCCTCTCCCTCCCCCAACCCACACCTCAGGCCCCCTCTCCCCCTCCCCAAACCCGCACCTCAGCCCCCCCCCCCACCCCCGCAACCCTTTCCCTGCACCATCCAGCGGCCGTCCTGCCACTCTATATCTCACCCGGCAAGCCTGTCCGAGAGGCGACCTGGAAGGACCTTTTGCGAGGGTCGTGAGCAAAATGAAATCATATTGGATCACTCGGCCCGCTTGACAACCGCTATCGATGGTTGAGGGTGAACCTCGCTTGGGCCGGGGGCAACCGGGCGGCCAGAGGACTGAGGTACTGAGGGGGGAGGTGTGGGAGTAAAAAAAGAGAAGGAAACCAAGACATGAAGGAAGAGAAGACGTTAGTAGCATACCGAAAGCACCTAGAAAGAGAGAGAAAGAGAGAGATTTATGAGAGAGGCTTGATAAAAATAAACGACTGAAATGAAAGGAGCACCATACAGAGAAAGGATGGGAGGCAGGAGGATAAGGGAATACAAGAATCAGACACAAAGAGAGCGAGAGAGAAGGAAAGAAAGAAAGAAAGGAAGAGAGAGAGGGAGAAATTGGGGGAGAGGCAGAGAGGCAGACAGGGCGTGGGGCCGGGGAAAACGGAAAGCGTAGAACAAAGACGGAGTTGGACGGGACGGCGAGGCGACACGTGGATTTGTGACGTCACATCCCTCGCCAGTGACCCGGATGTCCCTCATCACGAGGCGGTGATAATGGCCTTCTCGCCTCTGGCTGGTGCCCTAATCCCCGGATCGAGCCGCCCTCGGGATTAACCCTCGAGTGTCGATATCCAGCCCCGGGCTAAATCAGGCCGAAATGACAATAGTAATTTGTCAAGCAGAGGATTTTGAGCGGGAGATTTACTTGGCAGGCGTCAACCCGGGGTGGGTAGCGCAGCCATGGGGGTCGCGGCTGTTTGCCGTGCGGCGGGCGCCACCGTCATAAATTGGACTGCGTTAGAAACCCACGGCGATACAGGCTCCAGAAGGCGAAATCGCTCGCTAGGGGGCTTCCTATCCTCGTCTGGTCTGGTTTGGTCGGGAAGGGTGGGTGGGTGGGTAGGTTACGGGGGGTTATAATAATACCCCCCGGAAACGCTATAGTAGGCCCGCATAGAAAGCCTGCCTCCCTCCCCTCCGAGGCTCCCTCACCCCTGTATGGATGGCCCTCTCTCTCCCTTCTATGGCGAGCACCTCTTCCCCCTCCGGCTGGTTCTCAATCCACCATTCCACTGCCTCAAGCCAGAAGCGCCGAGGTGATCAATTTCTTGTCGGGGTCTCTGCTGGTGCCTACATTCCGGTGTTTAGATCGCGCCGTATGTGATGTCATCCAGCCCAAGGTGTCAGCTGACACTACCCACGCCAGCAAGCCGTTGCAGCCAACCGCTGGTCAATACAACCTCCAAATGATCGTCTCTGCCATCCCTCCCGTGCCGCATCTTGTGTGTGTTAAACATACTGTGGGGCGATCTAGGCCAGATACCCGGATGTAGCTACACAGCTCTTCAAGGTGCTGTCGACAATGCCTACATCCTACATCATAAATAAGTCCTCATAGATCTTGCCGTGGCAAAGGAATTATACTGCTACAAACAAGTACTTATTGGCTTCGTTGGCTTGTTGGACGCAGTGAAAAGGACAATATGAAGGAATTTGTTGCCCGGTCCCATGTCAAGACATTCGTCGACAATGTCTACACCCATAAATATGTCCTAATAGGTCTTACAGTGGCAGAGGCATTATACCACTAAAAAACACCCTTATTGGGGTCATTGGCTAAATCTGATAAATGTAGCTAAGATGGTGATGGTAAGGTAAGGTAAAGTAAGGTAAGGTAAGCTAAGGTAAAGGTTTGCGAACCTTCGGCACATATTGCAACACATACACAGGAATTAACATAATTATGAGAAGTTTATAGCCCCTACATTTTTGCTCTATACGTTATAGCACGCATGACCATTTTATCATACCACTGGAGGGCAATTTCGACAGAAGTATTACACTTAGCTATTATACGTTTTATAACGGATTTGCTCTCGATCGCTGCTTCGCAAGTGTTTTTGCTGCCTGTAACCATGTGTATTCTGCAAGAGAATACAATGCAAACATCCTTGTAGAACGGGGAGGTGGCGGGGAGGGGTGGGGAGGGATGGGGGGCAGGTTGATTCCAACTGGAGCTGTGGATTTGGACATCGGGTAGATGATTGTCATTGGCTGCCGCCGTACACCGATCAGCGATCAGCGCCGTACACCGATCAGCGCCGTACAACGATCAGCGCCTTACACCGATCAGCGCCGTACACCGATCAGCGCCGTACAACGATCAGCGATCAGCGCCGTACACCGATCAGCGTCGTACACCGATCAGCGCCGTACACCGATCAGCGTCGTACACCGATCAGCACCGTACACCGATCAGCGCCGTACACCGATCAGCGCCGTACACCGATCAGCGCCGTACACCGATCAGCGTCGTACACCGATCAGCGCCGTACACCGATCAGCGTCGTACACCGATCAGCGTCGTACACCGATCAGCGCCGTACACCGATCAGCGCCGTACACCGATCAGCGCCGTACACCGATCAGCGCCGTACACCGATCAGCGCCGTACACCGATCAGCGCCGTACACCGATCAGCGATCAGCGTCGTACACCGATCAGCGCCGTACACCGATCAGCGATCAGCGTCGTACACCGATCAGCGCCGTACAACGATCAGCGCCGTACACCGATCAGCGCCGTACACCGATCAGCGCCGTACACCGATCA
The DNA here is from genome assembly GCA_964019135.1 of Arenicola marina. NCBI lineage: Eukaryota > Metazoa > Annelida > Polychaeta > Arenicolidae > Arenicola > Arenicola marina. The sequence goes on from OZ025255.1 coordinate 19,455,834, forward strand.
GCGCCGTACACCGATCAGCGCCGTACACCGATCAGCGCCGTACACCGATCAGCGCCGTACACCGATCAGCGCCGTACACCGATCAGTGTCGTACAACGATCAGCGCCGTACACCGATCAGCGCCGTACACCGATCAGCGCCATACACCGATCAGCGCCGTACACCGATCAGTGTCGTACAACGATCAGCGCCGTACGTAGGATCATTGAGGATGAGCCACACCAAAAGGAGACGGCGAAGAAACCTAATTCGTCGACAGTGCATTGCAGATCGGAGTTCAGCCGTCCGCACCCTTTTTGTGTTTAAAAACTTAAATCGCCTTGAACGCGTCCGTCCTAGTGGTCAGATGGCGACACCTCTGAACGCATGTGGAACGATCATTAAATAAAACATTATAATGTTTCAGCTTGAACACATGAGCTCTGTTTTACTTTCTGAACATTTCGAACGCACGCTTGTTACCCGCGCAAAAAACTGTTACACTAACGTGTTCAATCTAGTGCTTAGGGTGTATTTGTGGTTCAATTACGATATATTCTATCAATTGGAGCTAGTAATAATCCTCAAATGAAATTGTGAACGAGGCCGGGCTACCACATGTGGTGACCTGGTGTCCACGGGTCTGGCGTAATACATGCGTTTCTCAGTTTGGAATGAATCTTACAGGATGAAAAGAAACATAGTTAATTTGAATAAAATATTAGAATTTTAAAAATTATGACATGTGAAATTCTGTTTATGAGTATTGATGAACATCGTTATACAGTGCATATTTACACATTATGGGGCATTTTATGTCAGGACTTCCACTTCCAAAGAGCAAAATCGATATTTTGTTTATAATAATGACGTGTATATTTATTCGATTAATGGCACCCATAGGGGTCGAGAGTTAATTGCGGGTGCCCTTAGATAAATATGGAAGTCAACGTATCTTCCAGACACAATGTTACTTTTATTTATCCCTGTAGATTGTTAGGTTCCTCGGTAAATATGTTTAACCTGTCAGATAAATAACTTGGCTGAAACCTTTTAGGAGAAAAAAAAGTAATAGGTGTTTATTTCATAAAATTATCTTTCATAGAAAGTAGCAGTATATAAACTTTCATTTTATTAACATATAACATTTAACACAAAATGGAGTATCAATTAACCCCTACAGTGTCCACAACGACCTGACGCCAAGCACGTCCGCATGCGCGAAGGGTACTTCCGTTTTGTTTACGGGACTAGTTTCGCTTGCATGCCGTACCGAATAACAATTAGCAATATTCTATCCCAGACTGTTGTTCAGTGTTTTGTCGCCCCATCTTTGAGATATTCCCCGTGAGGATGGCCCTCAATTGTTCTCATTAATTCAGTATTCACGGCCGCTATAAAGTAGAAACCCGCCTCACGCTCGTTGGAACACACGTTGGGTACGGAGATGAGTGTGGTTCAAAATCACGTGATTGTCCAGGTCACGGGAAAGACACGAGATTACGAACGCGATGTCCGGAAGATACTCATCGCGCATATATGAATACAAACTACCACTTGATTAACACGGCGAGGGCTTCACGAGCGCTTCACGAGGTGAAGATCAACCAGGCCTCTGATTGGCTGATTATCGGAATGTCTCTGCGTTTACATAACTATATTCCTACATCATACATGGCATGATGGCAATGACATTTTAGGTGCCTTGTTGTCGATACATATATCTTGCTGATTATCTGCATTGCTTTCAATCCAGAAACGTGGATCTTATTCGAAAAAATTATGGCAACACATGACACATATCAGTTAATTATAGTAGGGATACAAAAGTACTTGATGGCAACACGTGGAACATATCAGATAAATGTAGTAAGGACACAAAGGGACTTGGTGGCAACACATGACACATATCAGATAAATGTAGTAATGATACAAAAGTACTTGATGGCAACAGGTAGAATATATCAGAGAAATGTAGTAATGATACAAAAGTACTTGATGGCAACACGTGGAACATATCAGATAAATGTAGAAAGGATACAAAAGGACTTGGTGGCAACACATGACACATATCAGATAAATGTAGTAATGATACAAAAGTACTTGATGGCAACACATGGAACATATCAGATAAATGTAATATAAATACAAAAGGACTTGATGCAACACATGGAACAAATCAGATAAATGTAGTAAGGATACAAAAGGAGTTGATGGCAACACATGGAACATATCAGATAAATGTAGTAAGGATACAAAAGGACTTGATGGCAACACATGGAACATATCAGATAAATGTAGTAAGGATACAAAAGGACTTGATGGCAACCCATGACACATATCAGATAAATGTAGTAAGGATACAAAAGGACTTGATGGCAACACATGGAACATATCAGATAAATGTAGTAAGGATACAAAAGGTAAATGTAGCTATGATACAACAGTACTTGATGGCAACACATGGATCAAATCAGATAAATGTAGTCAAGATACAAAAGTACTTGATGGCAACACATGAAACATATCAGATAAATGTATTAAGGACACAAAAGATAAATGTAGCTATGATACAAAAGTACTCGATGGCAACACATGGAACATATCAGATAAATGTAGTCAGGATACAAAAGATAAATGTAGCTATGATACAAAAGTACTTGATGGCAACACATGGAACATATCAGATAAATGTATTAAGGACACAAAAGATAAATGTAGCTATGATACAAAAGTACTTGATGGCAACACATGGAACATATCAGATAAATGTATTAAGGACACAAAAGATAAATGTAGCTATGATACAAAAGTACTTGATGGCAACACATGGAACATATCAGATAAATGTATTAAGGACACAAAAGATAAATGTAGCTATGATACAAAAATACTCGATGGCAACACATGGAACATATCAGATAAATGTAGTCAGGATACAAAAGTACTTGATGGCAAAATATGGAACATATCAGATAAATGTAGCAAGGATACAAAAGATAAATGTAGCTATGATACAAAAGTACTTGATGGCAACACGTGGAATATATCAGATACAATCAGGATCCAACAAACATTATTCTAACAAATCATTGGTGGTTTTGGATATCCTTGAATATCACACGAGGTAGAGATTTCATTAATGATAATCCTGCATGGTATGGCTGGAGTGGAATGCAGCGACAGGCATATGTGAACAATCTATAAGTTAGTATAGATTAATTAAGTGAAAAGGCGATGTAAATGTTAAATTGTGTATGATTTTAAAAACATAATAAAATCTACAGTTCAACATGAATTTGCCTCTCGTTATTTATTCTCCAATGTTATTTGAATGTCATATGCATCACTAATTGGCTTTACCATAAAGTGAGGATAGAGATATCGTAACACGTAGACAAATAACAGCTGACCCAGGCACAGAAGAGTAACTTCGGACATAAACGACTAAACCGAAGTAAGAAAGTGTTGTTGTACAGGGAAGAACAACAGAAACTGCCCCTTCGATTACTACACTATTTAGAGGTGTTCATCATGACAGTCCTTACACAGTGCAGAAAAAGCATAATCGAAGCGACAGGTTTTGCAGAATCGTTAGTATCATCTCGCTGTCGTTCATATTAAATGGTTAAATTTAACTCTTGTGGCAAGTACCCCCCTTTGCGTTATGGTGCCTGGAATATGTTGCGCCACAGACAAGAAAATAACAACCATCCATTCTTTTTCTTTCATTTTGAACATGTTTGTTTTTCATAATCAACGCTATATGGTGCTGGATGTTCACCATAATCGAAGCCACAGTATTGGCGTCAGAGAGTAAGATATTAGGTTTCTATCGGAAACAACAATTGTCTTTCAATTTATGATCTGATATCTCTGGATGTAATGCATGATTAACGGCACAGATCTATTTAATTCCCTTATCCATAATTCATCGGCCAAATGTTTAGGAACATATGATTGTCGTATGCTTCTGTGAATGTCTGTGCGTGATTCGTTTTTATGTCAATCTGGCATTCAGAATGTTGCTGCTAATTCGTATTCAGTAGAAGCGTAAACTGGATTAACAAGCAGGATTAACGAAATGCTTAAAACATATAAATATTAATTCGTATTAGGCAATTCTGCTTAAATATTTAATCCGAATTAAGCATTTCATATTAAATACAGATGTGTTGTATGAAGCCTCCGGTGTTGCTCTCGCCACCCCCGTCCCCCTTCCCCCCTCCCCCCTCCCCGCTCCGCATTTATTTCCGCATTAGTTTGCGAGCCACACCGTAGATTCTCTGTGTCTATGCTGGGCACTCTGTGGTTGGCTATGACGCGCTTGCCGCGCTTACCATCCAACATGGCGGCACCCACTAGGGGGTCACGTGGGTGCACAGCCTCTGTGGTATGCCCAGGAGAGGACAATGGTCCTCCGTCTGTCGCATCAATGTAGACATCGATGATTTTCCTCAAAATTTCCTCTTCCACAGGAATGATCGAATTTGACAACGTGCATTATAAAGAGACCAGTGTCTTATCCTTAACTATATTTCGATTTTATAGTTAGCAATGCCTGGACCAAAGCAAGTATAACGTAGTTCCACACCCACTCGATTCTTCACGCACAAACCGCGCAGCCGGCCGGTTCCCAACATTAAAACGTTGACTACAATGAGTGCGCGTCACGCAGCTGTAGCCAGGCACCAGCGTGAGGCGCACTCGTTCTAAGAGCACGTGTTGCTTTTAGGTCCTCACCAAAGCACCTAATCCGGAAACAGACTACGCGAAAACTGTGCAACCCTATTGCACAGTTGTAGGGAACTGGCTGTGCAGGCTCCAGGCAATGCAGTTTAGGGAGAATAATAGATAATTCTTGCACTACTGAGGCTACAAAATATAACAATTTTGGATCCTGACGTGATTGTGGCCGGGACCAACTGTTTCAATAGCTTTAAATAGGGTTTTTAGTGTAAAATTACTCTCTTTTTTTATCACTGATAATACCTGATCATAATTGTTCTTTCAAAATGGTTAATATTTTCACTAAACAACATAGATATGTGTTCAAATGTGCTATTCGCACCTTAGCACAAGGAATCGACAACTACTAATCGACCTGCTCACGGTCTTGACACAGCCGCCTGTATCCTTGGTGCTAAAACATGGTTTAAACCGTGCCAATGTAGCAGCATTCTGTCCTGGGCTATACTCCGCAGATAGAAATGTCGATTTACCCGTCATCGACGAGATGTTCTATGGGACCCCTGAGTGCCCTCCAGCACGCAGCGGAGGGGTCTAAACCCCGAACATACTCTGTCGGCATCGAGGAGGTGTGCGGAGGGACTAAACACCGAACAACCGCGAGCACTGAAGCGTCCTCAGAGGCGACGACGCCTTTGACACCGATACCGAAGCACGTTCGAGCCGCGGCTAACCGGCGCTTGCTATGGCGATTCAAACGATGAAAAGGTTGCCTAACCTTTGGCCATACGTATAAATCATTTATCCCTTCCCCCGCGGAGTGGTATCGGTCGTTTAGGTTACCATGGTGAAGTCCTTGACAGCCAGATTTATCTCAGGAGCTGTCCCGCGACGGACATTTTGGAAGTCGCCCGATTCTGATAAACATTGTCATATTCCACGTCAACCGGCCCCTGACCTGTCCTGACCTGTCCTAACCTGACCTGACCTAGATAATGCTTTAGCACTTTGCGGAATGTTAGAGAGATAAGTGAATAATATGTTAGACATTGTTAAGCTCATAGCGGGTAATAGTCATATATTATACATAATGTGGCTGCATAAATATGTTTGCTTTACATTACGAAGTAGCATCGGTCACTTTATTTGTATTTTCCTTATGGCGTTACATATAATATATCGCTTACAACATGTATGCACACCGTCTGATATACCACCAACCTGGGCTGGCCGCCGTTTCACGCATATAAAATAGTAGAAAACCTACTTATGGAAATGTTGTTAAAAATTTATAAGGTGCAGCTCAGCACACAAGCCTCATCTATGTCCATCCGGCGGAAGTCACCATCGCCCCATCGCCAAATAGTAACCAAATCACCGATCCAATCATTGGACGCTTCAGAGTTGTCTACAACGTTCGACTAGCTCACCAGCTGAAGGAACTGCTTACTCAGAATTACTCAGAAGACCGACAAAGCTTGTGCGTCTAGGTCAAGTTGCGAGAGACGCCCCGTCTTAAGAAACTCCTGAAGTTGGTTACATTGTTGTCTTTGTCGCCATATATTATTATAATGACTGAAACGCACAACAATCCACAACAGTAAAAACAGGCTACTCATGCATTCCAGAATGGTTGGCCGAAAAAAGAAAAATTAACGACAACAGAAAAACGCAAAGGCGGAGAAAGAAATGATCCACAGCAACTCGAACATAACGGTAAAGGAAAACGGGGGGAGTGGGGGGGGGGGGGGAGGGCGGGAGGCGAGATCGATGAGGGGTGTGGCGTTTAGCCCCACCTACCGTCCACGACCAGCATTCAGTCAGTCACCTGTACACTGACGGGGTGACTGCCTCCCTCCGCTGACAGAATCTGCAGATTCGGAGTTCGGCGCATAAAACCCACGTCCCCGTGGGTATTGTAACTCACTGGACGAGCCTGCTCCCCCTGGGGGGCCTCCTGGCTGCCAAGCGCGGCGGTATAGCCCTCAGCAGCCCGTCGCAGTGATAAAACGGGCAGGGGAGGCATAAAGAACCGAGGCCTGCCGCCCCTGAAAACGTTAATCTTAACCCAGTCAAAATGACGGTGAGCTTGTGGCTGCAACATTAGCGCCCTCGCGCCCTCACCCCCACCCCCGGCATTCACACCGCCTATCCATCCCACCCTCTCCCCCGTCCCCATCACAACCACCCCGTGCGCTCGCCCATGTGAGAGTGGTATTCGTGTTTTTATTTTTAAATGCATAGACAATGGGATGAGGTTTATGTGTTTCACACCCATTCGTCAATAAAGATATCAGACTGAACCTCAACCCCGTCGTCGAACGCGCTCCTTCCGCTAGTTCGGGAATGATGGGAGTTGGTGGGTCCGGGCGTGGCTGCGTGGCTGCGTGGCTGGGATCGATCTACCGGTGCATGCCAGGGAAGGTATAGGGCCTGTAGCGCCATTCCTTGGTCTTTAATAGTGGAGATGTGATGGTAATTTACACCCACAGAACTGAACGCTGCAATCGCCTCGCAGCGCAGCCGCTAACACAGTTAAGCGCATTTTCACCTCATGTCTCAACCAATTGGACCGGCAATCACTTCTATGGAAGCTTTTTATGCAACAGTTATATACGCAGTTACATGCGCTCAGGCGAGGCTAGTCATTGCGAAGGTCAGCCTCGTAATATAGAGCGATAGGATAATGAACGTATGGTTCACTCATGTTGATATTATGAAAACCTAAAAGTCGATATTACTGTGCATGGAACAATTGCAATTTTATCCTGTATTAAATGTAACAAACGACCTCATCAGAATAATCGCCATTTCCCGACGTGAACATTCAGATATAAATGGACTTTAGATGTTGTAACCGACACATATGTTCTGTATAACAGCAAAAAAAACCTGTGTTTTCCTACACAGCGTGTGCATCATTAGACCGGAATAGCCTACGTCATGGTAGCATATAAAGTAATTCGGGCTTCTCACGATGCGACGCGTGGAAAAGTCTGTTGCAGCTGATACACTTAAGCATGTTCTCAATAATCAGACCGATCTTTCGATGTCGAAACTGGAAGCCAATCAAAGTCGAGCATTTCAGCCAATCAGCGTTGAGTTGGTCACGTGGTAAGGTAAGGCATGGACACGCGGTCACACAGTGCGACATCAAAGCGTGTAATATATTACACTTGTTGACGATATCTCCCGGCAGAGGGCGTTCCGTTTGCGCTTTAGTCCCTCTGATCCATGTCAAATTTAACAATCAGAATTTTCCTTTATACGAGAAAATTGAAAATGAATCTGATCGAAGATATATTCGCAGTTTGGCATCATTTCCACCACTGTTTAGCATTTACTGTGCTATTGGTACCGTACCGGCCGAATTTATTCGATTTTGGTTAATTAGAGGCCATGTCACTTTCGAACTATGTTTTCTATTAGTTCGATCACGGTTAACTTTGACCGCGCGTTGTTTTGAAATATTTTTCCATTGCGAGCGTACGACAACCGAATGTCTATATTTTTCCAATGCTACATCGAGAATACACCTTCAACAACCCTCGAAAATCATTCCCGTGACCCCAACACAGTTGAGGTCAACCGTGAAGTTGGCGGTTACATGCACAGGCGTTTTTAGCCACGAGCTCCCTCTGCTGGCAGAGTGGTTGGTCGACTGTCGGTTTCATTGTCGTAAACGCTGCCGAAGAGCTCATTGGACATTTTGCACTGGGAGGGCGGGTTGGTTGTATATTTAAGACGCTTTAACCACTTTTGGTCATATCGCGTCAATGGAAGAAGGAAGGGAGAGTACGTGGAGCTATGTCCCCGGTGGTAACCCCCTACGCTTTGCGAAGAAGGACATGGGGTCTTTATCCTGGCAGGGGTCGGCGAAGGTGGACTCGGCTAGGAATAAACAAGATAAAAAGCGCGCTGCAACCATGGCTACATGAAATATTGGTGTTTTATGGCACTTTTGTGCACATGAGGGCTGAAAATGGTCAACAAAACGAAATGAATTGTTGGTGTTTCAGGCCTGAGGGTCAAGCCACCTCCGCGGACAATGTAATGGCGTTGGGTGAAGCCAATGGGTACACACGGACACCTTGCCCCATCGATCGGTTGTCACAAGACCGAGACTATGACAGTACTTTTGCACCTTTGGGGTCACAATGTAAGTAATTTATGAAATGATGAATAAATAGGACTACATATGCTTAGCCATATATTCAAACCAAGCGTTCGCTTAAGATTATGTCAACATGGTGGGGGGGGGTGGGGGGCGAGATGAACCACTTCCGGTGCGGTGAGCTCCCCGAGAAACTGGGGGGTGGAGGGGGTCGGGGGGTCGGGGATGGAGGGGTCAAAAACATAATGGAAGCAGTGTGAAATCCAAGATGAATTATGGTCAATGCAAACTTCACAAGTGGTCGGCGGTCGGGTGAGAGTTGAACGGGGATGGCTCGGCGGCCTGGGTGGGGTCATCATCCCATTGGCACACCCCCTCCCTCCCTCCCCCCTCTCAGGCCTTGTCACGTAGGATACGGGAGCGATGTAATGAAGAAAAAAAAAGGGTCGATGCCAGAAACACACGTTCAATTACTGGAGACCGGAGAGTTAGCGAGGCAGTCTGACCGCTGTGTGTATTTGGTTGTATCGTAGCGAGCTTGATTGGCAGCAATGGAGGGATGGGATGAGGGGGCGGTGTGGCGGGGGGTGGGGGCCCAAACCGCCAGGTTGATGGCCAGAGATAGCCGCACTATATAATGCAATATTCATACGCGCCGGCCACGCCATCGGGTAGGTCGGCACGAAGCCCCCTGCCGATCCCGGAGTGAGACCTGGGCAGCAACGCTCGCTATGTATCCAGGACTATATAGCGATCGCGGAAGGGTAGGGGTTGTGATTAGGCTGTTCGCGTGCTGGCCCCGGCGGGGCGGCTAATCGCTTGGGACGAAACCAGACTGGTGGGCCAGCCCCAGGGATCAGGGCGGCAGGGCGGCAGGGCGTCAGGGGGGTGAGACTAGTGCAGTTTGGATGCTGAATCATTTACGCGGGAGATGACTTTTGCTTACATCCCGTGAGGGTGAGCTGTGAAGTCGCGACTCGTGGTCGTTTCGAGAGTGTTGAAATGTCCGCTGTAAAAGGCACGGAACACGCTTGCTGTTGATTAGCTCACTAATCAGTTTCGACAGCGGATCCTTTCGCCTCGTGCTCCCTCACCCCCATGTGCCACCAACTCCCCCGGCGTATTACAGTATCGGGTTTCTGGTTTAGTATTATTTTCTCTTTATTTTGGTGAACATATTTGACTGCTTACCTACGTGACTATAACGTCAAAACTAAAGTGTACCTTTGCGCCAATTCGAATTGATTTTTTTCACCAAACAGAAGCAGTGGAGTAGACTGTGTACTTCCTTTGTTATGGTGAACATTTCAATTTCAAGGGTGTTTGCACGGTTAAAATCCGCCCTCCGAAAGGTTATTTGGTACTTACGTTTGTTTTGTTCCCAGAGAGGAGGTGAGCGATAATAAAGAATGCAGCGGCATCGCGCAGGCTACACCGCGGGAAGACGGTTATTGCGGGTGTAAATCCCCATAACAATTTCGACCTGGCAGTCTGAATGCCTCATGCCTCATACAGACCATTGTTTTCTTTTTGTTCCCTTGATGTCTTGGACCAGGAATTGGCTTATACGTCGCATTGGTTTTCTAAGAACATCAATTTTGGTCAAGTGACATAGAAAAGGAAAATTAGGATTCAGGGGGACGGGTGAACAATCGCGGGGTGGTCCTTGTATTGGATGGATTTCTTGTCGTCCATTGTCCGCTGGAGGAGTTCTGGTGGTGCCGGAGTGACCTCCGGGTCAGACAGGGTGGGTGGGCGTGGAGAATGAGGGTAGGTCGGGAACAGGGGGAGCTGGGCAGCTCCCTCCGCCCTTAATAACCCCCAACCGACAACCCCCTCCACCCACCTCACACACCGCACGGTCTCGTCGGCGGACACGTGACGGGTGCGATAACATAGGTCAGAAGTTGTTTGTTGTCGGCTTTCAGCGGGAAAGGTGAAGGAGAGGGGTGACAGGGTGGGGTGGGGAGCCGAGGGGCGGGGCGGGGCGAGGCGGGGCGGAGCCGGATTGTTTGTGTGTGGAGGGGCGGAGGGGGGGGGGCGTAACTCGTCGTTTATGCCCGTACAAGGGAACCCAAGACTACCACTACGCTCGGGACACCTCCAACACCCTCCACCCACCCATCACCCAACCCCATCCCACCACCCAGAGGCCCCTCGGTACGGCAGCGGTCGGGGGCATCGAGCGGGTAGGGTCAGCGGTCATAAACCGCGGAGGGGAGGCTGCCGGGTGAGTGAGGGGGTACCAGATACGGCGCCCCCCCCTTCCGCATGCCACCGTCCCAGCAGTGTCCCTGCTTAGCGGCAGTGGGAGCTACCACGCCAGATCTCTGCCGCGTGGCCTCGGACAAGTGCCAGGTGATTAGCTGCAAGCTGACATAAATGCCATATATACGTAACACGCAGAATTGAAGGGTTTCTCATTCATACATCCAAAGTGGAAGATAAAGATTCATTTAGCGATTCACGGGGGGTCTGCCCCACACCCAAAGCCTCGCCCCCCCCCCTTTAATTGGTCACCTCCGATCGTCAGAGTAGTAGCATAACAACCAGACATAAATAAAGGCCAACCAAAATTTAGAATTAATACATTGTATACGAAAAGTTCCTGAAGCTACGGAAGACCAATTCTCAGTTAATCCAAGTGTGAACAGCGGTTGGTGAGACCATGAAACAAGTCTTCTTCTACCGAGGGCGAGGGTCGTCTCGTTGGGAAAAGAACAGCCACCTCAACGTGATCAGTGACTGCTTAATTAACCTTATTCTGTGCCCCCGTCATCGTTAGTCATATGGCACACACACCATGCGCGAAAAACAAAATACAGCCTTTGATTGTGGAAAAGAGTTTGAATAAAGGGTAGATGCTATTAATTAAGCCGAACGAGTTGCCACAAAGCGACCGACTATCGTGTGTCATGGGACATTCGTGTACGAAGCCAGTGAGTGTAGGATTGGACTACAGGGAAACTAAAGTAAGGAAGCGATGAAACGACGAACCCAATGGCAGGATATTCGCGGCACTTAGACTGCAGACCATTGGTGCGTTGACATACATAAAAGTGATGGGAACCGGGGGCTCCGTGGGTTAAAGCTGTTAGTATAGCATATATCTCATTCATACTATTTGACATATGAGCGACATAATAATAATTTCATAATGAAACATGCGTTCATGGCCTGGCACCATGTCACCTTGGAAAGATGCTACGAAGGCATTGGTTCCTTTTGGTCACCAACTGTCTCTCATGAGGACAAGGACAAGGCGTAGGACCGTATGACAGTAATTCTTTCCATTAGGATAAAGGCAGAGGCAATAGTATCTTCGTGTTTTTCCAAGTGAGGCGATAAAAGCAAATGAATTCAAGGACGAAATCCATCTTGTTTCATTTCTTTTGGCAAAGTTGAGACATTTTATCGATTTATCGCAATGTAATCATGAGATTCAGACTCAGTGCTGATGATAATGACGTCATGACTGGTAATGATCTGCATATACATATGCTTAGACCAGTAATGAGATCATTTAAATGTATGGTCCTGACGTATAGTCTACGAAGAGCTATGCAGTTACGTAAAATGAAATTAATTCATGAAATATAGGTGTTTTCAGGCGTGTGTGTGCATATGAAGGATAGCTTGGGGTGAGTAACCCCCCGGGGCAATGGGGTTATATGTAGCGTGCTAAGGCTGCGGGGGGGCGGGGCACGTATCCATAACGTGTTAATCTGAAGCTCAGCCTGCTCAGCAACTATGCGAGGTCCCCTTAAGCAGGGAGATAAAACATAAGCTTAGATGGTATAAGTAGACAAAATGCATTGATTCGTGGGGGCTTCATGAGCACAAGTCTATGACCTCTATACTAACGCCCATGACCCAATAAGTGTGAAGCCCAGCTACTAAGAAGGTTGAATACAGTAATGGCGCTGAGATCATAAGACGTCTGCTGAGACCTAGCATCCGACCTTGGGGGCAAAACGGGACTCTCACGTGTCTGAAGACTGAGAGTTCGATTCCACGCGACAATGGTAGAGACCGTGTCAAGCCCCAGCCAATGAACGCACGCCTGATCTGTGACGTAACAGTGTAAACACGAGAATCACCAGCGATTCTCTTAACAGAATCTGCACCTTTCGTTGTCTCAGGCTCATAACGTGCTCGGGGGCCGCCCCGATAGCTCAGTGGGCTAGAGCTCTCAAACAAGGGGGAGTGATGTCTCCTATACTCTTCGGTATATATCTGGACGAACTATTAGATAGACTTAAAATGTCTGGATATGGATGTCACATAGGGCAGTTGTTTGCGGGCGCAAGTGCATATGCACACGATGTGACTCTGCTAGCACCCACCAAATGTTCCCTATATCGTATGCTAAATATAACTGATACCTCTTCCAAGGAATTTAATGTTAACATTAATCCCACCAAAAGCAAACTAATCGTTTTTTTCCAATGCACAAAATGTTAATACTACCATAACGTTTAACGGATCAATACTGAGGAATGTACCTGCGGTTGTGCATCTAGGAAACCATTTGGGTCAGACTGTTAATGACATCGAGAAATGCACACATGATTTTTACAGACGGGTCAATATCACACTGGCTCAATTTGGACATGTCTATGCGGATACCAAATATAAATTATTTAAATCTTTTTGTATGCCATTATATGGCTGCCCTCTCTGGGACCTCAGTCATGCAAGTGTGGAAAGGTTTTTCGTTGCTTGGCGCAAGTGCGTTCGTAGGATATGGGACATCCCAAATACCACTCATTGTTATCTGCTCCATCTCATATGCAATGACGATTCCGCTCACGTGCATATCCATAAACGTTTCCTAAAATTTTTTAGTCATCTTGGAAGGTCGAATAATAAATATGTTTCTATGTGCCAAAACATGCCATTGATGAAAGCCAGTCTGCAGTTGGCAACAGTATAATCTTTGTATGTCAAAAGTATGGGTTGGACAAGTTTCATTTGAGTCGCACGCCTGATGTCAAGTATAAGCTTTATGATAAGATCGATACTACGCACTTAGAAACAGCTAACTCCATTCGCGAATCTGCACTATTCAGGGATTCAAGCTATATTCATGGGGAACAAGATGCAAACGTTGCTGATTTACGAGAAATAATTAATGTATTGTGCACTAGTTAAACAGGCATCCATCCATGAATGTATATACCTAAGCTTGTATTGTCTTATTGTTTAGTTAAAATCGTTTCTATTGTTTTAGTGTTTAGTTAAAATCGTTTATTGTTCAGGCGGACGGCATTGTTTAGCATAACTTGCTCATTCCATGTTTATATGTGTACCTTGAGTACGAATAAAGATATATTCATATTGAGTGTTCTGGTCACCGGAGAGCCTGACGGGACGTGGGTCGGTGGTTCGCGCCCCGCTGTGGCCATGTTTGTGTGGTCGCAGGATAAAGATCCCATGTCTTTCTTCATAAAGAGTAGGGGGTTCCCCCGGGGACATGGCTCAACTCTCCCTTTCTTCTCCAATTGACGCGATATGACCAACAGTGGTTAAAGCGTCCTAAGTAACCAACCAACCAACCATAACGTGCTCTTGTTATTATAAAAAATAGCGCATGTCACCTTTCATGTCGTTCAGACGGATGTTTGAAGTGAATATAGGCCTATGATGGTATATGTATGAGATAATTATATCGCTCGGCTCATGCCATTTGAAACTGAAATATGTTGTGACTCCTGGCGAGAAGGGTTTGTACTTTGTAGACGCCAGATAGACGCACAATTGAACTATTTCTTGGTATGTTAAAATCAATCACCTCCCTCTGGCATGGGGGTAAAAGGACGTTGTATTACTGGACACCAACCATCAATTATTCATAACACTTTACAGTTAGTGCTTGATGGGGACTAATATAGGCAGGGCCTCTGCTTATGTGAGACCATAACGTATGTTTATGTGTGGCCCCCGATAGGTTACGCATAAACTAACACTTGCGGGCGGTGTCGACCTCAATACGGCGGCAACACCTGCAACCAGGTTGGGGAATAAATTCCCTACTCAATTATCGCCCGCGGACTTCTCAAATTAAATGCATGGTAGAGGTCATATCATCAGACTCCTGCTTTGATGTCACATTTGACAACATCTTTGGGAAGTGGTCGCAGCTGGCGATGTTGAAGGAATGCTGTCGTGGGGTGCCTAGGCATAGCCTTGATGATGCAGAGGCGGATACAGAAAATCTCGATAGGGGGCCTGTTTCAGGGTCGGATCCAGATATGCTAGATAGGGGGGGGGGGTTTCATATGTTAAATGGTATAAATTATATACTTTTCGGCTCTAAAGGGGGTGGGGGTGGGGGGGGGGGGAGGCGGGGTTGGTTAACAAGAGGCACTATTAGAGCATTGATACTACTTGGCAGATTTGGGAAACTCTGCTTTCTATCAGAATGGAAAACCAAACCGTTTATTTTGATCGTTTTGACAATAACTAGAAAAACATATTTTTGTCACAATTTTAATCATGCTCGCTTTGAGACCCTTGGTCCCAGGTATGACGCTTTGTACAAGAGGGAGCTCAGCATTGTACGTATAGATCAAGAACTAGGGCCAGGTGCAGAGGTTTACCTATTTCCCGGACATTTGTCTTGCTGTTCAAACAAGAACCGCTGGACAATTTCTCGCGCACCCCGGTGTGGCCATTGTTCTTTCATTTAGTACATGTATATATATGAATATATATGAATATTCATGAGTTGTAGAATCCCTAAATTATCGTGTTTACCTGCCCGTAGCGCGTATTTTATGCTTACCAGTAGTTGTTACGGACACCTTAGAGCAGCAAGAGTTCATATGTTATTCTATATATACTTTTATTTGTCATCGCATGGAATCTTAAAGGTCACACAGATACCTTTTGTGAAAGAGTGCAAGATACATCGTCGCTTTCCTGACTCGCCATGGAGAGTCTCGTGTTTACACTGCTACGTCACGTCCAAATTGCGCGAACATGTATTGTACATAACAGCGTTTAGTGTGCTACAACAATATTCAGTATGCTACAGCAGTATTCAGTGTGCTACAACAACGTTTATTCAGCTACAGCAGCGTTCAGTGTGCTACAGCAATGTTCAGTCTGACACAGCTGTGTTCAGTGTGCCACAGCAATGTTCAGTGTGCTACTGATGTGTTCAGTGTGCCACAGCAATGTTCAGTGTGCTACTGCTGTGTTCAGTGTGCTACTGCTGTGTTCAGTGTGCTACTGCTGTGTTCAGTGTGCCACAGCAATGTTCAGTCTGACACAGCTGTGTTCAGTGTGCCACAGCAATGTTCAGACTGACACAGCTGTGTTCAGTGTGCTACTGCTGTGTTCAGTGTGCTACTGCTGTGTTCAGTGTGCTACAGCAATGTTCAGTCTAACACAGCTGTGTTCAGTGTACTACAGCTGTGTTCAGTGTGCTACTACTGTGTTCAGTGTGCTACAGCTGTGTTCAGTGTGCTACTGCTGTGTTCAGTGTGCTACAGCAATGTTCAGTCTGACACAGCTGTGTTCAGTGTGCCACAGCAATGTTCAGTGTGCCACAGCAATGTTCAGTCTGACACAGCTGTGTTCAGTGTGCTACAGCTGTGTTCAGTGTGCTACTACTGTGTTCAGTGTGCTACAGCTGTGTTCAGTGTGCTACTGCTGTGTTCAGTGTGCTACAGTAATGTTCAGTCTGACACAGCTGTGATCAGCGTGCTACAGCTGTGTTCAGTGTGCTACAACAATATTCTGTGTGATTTAGCAATGTTCAGTGTGCTACAGCAATGTTCAGTCTGACACAGCTGTGTTCAGTGTGCCACAGCAATGTTCAGTGTGCTACTGCTGTGGTCAGTGTGCTACTGCTGTGTTCAGTGTGCTACAGCAATGTTCAGTCTGACACAGCTGTGTTCAGTGTGCTACAGCTGTGTTCAGTGTGCTACAGCAATGTTCAGTCGGACACAGCTGTGTTCATTGTGCTACTGCTGTGTTCAGTGTGCCACAGCAATGTTCAGGGAGCTACTGCTGTGTTCAGTGTGCTACAGCTGTGTTCAGTGTGCTACAGCAATGTTCAGTCTGACACAGCTGTGTTCAGTGTGCTACTGCTGTGTTCAGTGTGCCACAGCAATGTTCAGTCTGACACAGCTGTGTTCAGTGTGCTACAGCTGTGTTCAGTGTGCTACAGCAACGTTCAGTCTGATACAGCTGTGTTCAGTGTGCTACAGCTGTGTTCAGTGTGCTACTGCTGTGTTCAGTGTGCCACAGCAATGTTCAGTCTGACACAGCTGTGTTCAGTGTGCTACTGCTGTGTTCAGTGTGCTACTGCTGTGTTCAGTGTGCTACTGCTGTGTTCAGTGTGCTACTGCTGTGTTCAGTGTGCTACTGCTGTGTTCAGTGTGCTACAGCAATGTTCAGTCTGACACAGCTGTGTTCAGTGTGCTACAGCTGTGTTCAGTGTGCTACTGCTGTTTTCAGTGCGCTACAGCAATGTTCAGTCTGACACAGCTGTGTTCAGTGTTCTACAGCAATGTTCAGTCTGACACAGCTGTGTTCAGTGTGCTACAGCTGTGTTCAGTGTGCTACTGCTGTGTTCAGTGTGCCACAGCAATGTTCAGTGTGCTACTGCTGTGTTCAGTGTGCTACAGCAATGTTCAGTCTGACACAGCTGTGTTCAGTGTGCTACAGCTGTGTTCAGTTTGCTACTGCTGTGTTCAGTGTGCTACAGCAATGTTCAATCTGACACAGCTGTGTTCAGTGTGCTACAGCTATTTTCAGTGTGCTACTGCTGTGTTCAGTGTGCCACAGCAATGTTCAGTGTGCTACTGCTGTTTTCAGTGCGCTACAGCAATGTTCAGTCTGACACAGCTGTGTTCAGTGTGCTACAGCAATGTTCGGTCTGACACAGCTGTGTTCAGTGTGCTACAGCTGTGTTCAGTGTGCTACTGCTGTGTTCAGTGTGCTACAGCTGTGTTCAGTGTGCTACTGCAATGTTCAGTCTGACACAGCTGTGTTCAGTGTGCTACAGCAATGTTCAGTCTGACACAGCTGTGTTCAATGTGCTACAGCTGTGTTCAGTGTGCTACAGCAATGTTCAGTCTGACACAGCTGTGTTCAGTGTGCTACAGCAATGTTCAGTCTGACACAGCTGTGTTCAGTGTGCTACAGCTGTGTTCAGTGTGCTACAGCAATGTTCAGTCTGACAGCTGTGTTCAGTGTGCTACAGCAATGTTCAGTCTGACACAGCTGTGTTCAGTGTGCTACAGCTGTGTTCAGTGCGCTACAGCAATGTTCAGTCTGACACAGCTGTGTTCAGTGTGCTACAGCAATGTTCAGTCTGACACAGCTGTGTTCAGTGTGCTACAGCTGTGTTCAGTGTGCTACTGCTGTGCTCAGTGTGCTACAGCAATGTTCAATCTGACACAGCTGTGTTCAGTGTGCTACAGCTGTTTTTAGTGTGCTACTGCTGTGTTCAGTGTGCCACAGCAATGTTCAGTCTGACACAGCTGTGTTCAGTGTGCTACAGCAATCTTCAGTCTGACACAGCTGTGTTCAGTGTGCTACAGCAATGTTCAGTCTGACACAGCTGTGTTCAGTGTGCTACAGCAATGTTCAGTCTGACACAGCTGTGTTCAGTGTGCTACAGCTGTGTTCAGTGTGCTACAGCAATGTTCAGTCTGAAACAGCTGTGTTCAGTGTGCTACAGCAATGTTCAGTCTGACACAGCTGTGATCAATGTGCTACAGCTGTGTTCAGTGTGCCACATCAATGTTCAGTGTGCTACAGCTGTGTTCAGTGTGTTACTGCTTTGTTCAGTGTGCTACAGCAATGTTCAGTCTGACACAGCTGTGTTCAATGTGCTACAGCTGTGTTCAGTGTGCCACAGCAATGTTCAGTCTGACACAGCTGTGTTCAGTGTGCTACTGCTGTGTTCAGTGTGCTACTGCTGTGTTCAGTGTGCTTCTGCTGTGTTCAGTGTGCTACTGCTGTGTTCAGTGTGCTACAGCAATGTTCAGTCTGACACAGCTGTGTTCAGTGTGCTACAGCTGTGTTCAGTGTGCTACTGCTGTGTTCAGTGTGCTACAGCAATGTTCAGTCTGACACAGCTGTGTTCAGTGTGCTACTGCTGTGTTCAGTGTGCTACTGCTGTGTTCAGTGTGCTACAGCAATGTTCAGTCTGACACAGCTGTGTTCAGTGTGCTACTGCTGTGTTCAGTGTGCTACTGCTGTGTTCAGTGTGCTACTGCTGTGTTCAGTGTGCTACAGCAATGTTCAGTTTGACACAGCTGTGTTCAGTGTGCTACAGCAATGTTCAGTCTGACACAGCTGTGTTCAGTGTGCTACAGCTGTGTTCAGTGTGCTACAGCAATGTTCAGTCTGACACAGCTGTGTTCAGTGTGCTACATCAATGTTCAGTCTGACACAGCTGTGTTCAATGTGCTACAGCTGTGTTCAGTGTGCTACAGCAATGTTCAGTCTGACACAGCTGTGTTCAGTGTGCTACAGCAATGTTCAGTCTGACACAGCTGTGTTCAGTGTGCTACAGCAATGTTCAGTCTGACACAGCTGTGTTCAGTGTGCTACAGCTGTGTTCAGTGTGCTACAGCAATGTTTAGTCTGACACAGCTGTGTTCAGTGTGCTACAGCTGTGTTCAGTGTGCTACTGCTGTGTTCAGTGTGCTACAGCAATGTTCAGTCTGACACAGCTGTGTTCAGTGTGCTACAGCTGTTTTCAGTGTGCTACTGCTGTGTTCAGTGTGCCACAGCAATGTTCAGTGTGCTACTGCTGTTTTCAGTGCGCTACAGCAATGTTCAGTCTGACACAGCTGTGTTCAGTGTGCCACAGCAATGTTCAGTCTGACACAGCTGTGTTCAATGTGCTACAGCTGTGTTCAGTGTGCCACAGCAATGTTCAGTGTGATACTGCTGTGTTCAGTGCGCTACAACAATATTCTGTGTGATTTAGCAATGTTCAGCGTGCTACAACAATGTTCAGTTTGATACAGCGACGTTCAGTCTATTTTTGCAACATTCAAATTCAATGACTCAATAATATGCAACAGCAGTAACTAACCTCAAAAACCTACATTTTTAAATTATAACTTTGACAAACAACATTGAATGCAGATAGTTTGGAAATTTGACAATTAACCATTTTTTACATATTTCGCCAATTCAGTCGCATTCAGCATCACTCAATCTGCTACATTAAACTTTTAATAACGACATTTCATCTGCTACAGTAAACTTTTAATAACGACATTTCATCTGTTACAGTAAACTTTTAATAACGACATTTCATCTGCTACAGTAAACTTTTAATAACGACATTTCATCTGCTACAGTAACGATCGATCGTTCCCAAGAAGATTAAATCTGCTACGGTAACTTCTAATCTGCCACAGAAACGTTCAGTGACGCACAGTAACGTTCAGTGACGCATAGTAACGTTCAGTGACGCACAGCAACGTTCAGTGGCGCACAGTAACGTTCAGTGACGCACAGCAACGTTCGGTGACGCACAGCAACGTTCAGTGACGCACAGTAACGTTCAGTGACGCACAGCAACGTTCAGTGACGCACAGTAACGTTTAGTGACGCACAGTAAAGTTCAGTGACGCCCATCAACGTTCAGCGACGCACAGTAACGTTCAGCGACGCACAGCAACGTTCAGTGACGCACATTAACGTTCAGTGACGCACAGTAACGTTCATGCACGTGGTGCACGGCCCCATCTTCCTCCCCCACTGGGTTCGACTTCATCCCTGTCGTCGTGACACCCACAAACACATATATGTGGGATTCCCGTACGCCTCGGGCACCCCCGGGCCCTGGATCCCCCAGTTGCCCGCTATCACCTCCACCCCCACACTTGGTCCCCCTGCACCCGGTCCACCCCCCGTCCACATCCATCCCCCATTGTACATTGTTCGTCTCCGGCTTTACAAGAGGGGCCGCGGAATTTGCTTTGCTCTGAAGCGTGGCTGTGTTAACAGGTCACGGGCCTGGCCCCCGGGTCGGCACGGGGCGGGTTCCGTCGCCCGGCGGCTGATCCGGTGAGCGGGCGGCGAGGACCGGAGGGGGCAGGAAGGAGGGGTGAGGGGCAGGGAGGAGGGAAGCAGCGGCGGTATCGCCCCCCTCCCCCCGTCTATTTCACTAGTGCCACCTCTCCCCCTCCTCGCACCCCAGCACCCACCGTGTTTTTTCCAAGATTCAATAGCGGGATCGTCCCGTCACAAATCAGTCAACCTTAACTTTGTATGGCGAGCAGGACGGAGGAACGGGAGGGACAGGAGGAGGAAGCATTGTTCTCGTGTTTAGGCCGGGAACCCGCGACCCTTGTATGCAGTCAAGGGGACAGAACCACATGGAGGAGTAGGAAACAGAGAACGATGTATGCAGCCAAGAGATTGGACTAGAGGGCAGCGAACCAGCGCCCTTGCATGCAGTTGGAGGGACAGCCTAGTGGGCAAGAAACTTAAAAACAGCGATTACAAACAAGGATACATCCTAGAGGCCAAGACACCAGAAACCCCTGTATACAGCCAGGGGACAGCCTAAAGGGCAAGAAACCAAAGACCCGTGTATACAGCCAGGTGACAGCCTAGAGGGCAAGGAACCATAGACCCGTGTAAAACAGCCAAGGCAGAGCCTAGAGGGCAGGGAACCAGAGACCCGTGTATGCAGCCAGGGGACAGCCTAGAGGGCAAGGAACCAGAGACCCGTGTATACAGCCAAGGGACAGCCTAGAGGGCAAGAAACCAGAGACCCGTGTATACAGCCAGGGGACAGCCTAGAGAGGAAGGAAGCAGAGACCCGTGTATACAGCCAGGGGACAACCTAGAGGGCAGGGAACCATAGACCCATGTATACAGCCAGGGGACAGCCTAGAGGGCAAGGAAGCAGAGACCCGTGTAGACAGCCAGGGAACAGCTTATAGGGCAAGGAACCAGAGACCCGTGTATACAGCCAGGGGACAGCCTGGAGGGCAAGTAACCAGAGACCCGTGTGTACAGCCAGGATACAGCCTAGATGGCAAGGAACCAGAGACCCGTGTATACAGCTAGGAGACAGCCTAGAGGACAAGGAACCAGAGACCCGTGTACACAACCAGAGGACAGCCTAGAGGGTAAGGAACCAGAGACCCGTGTATACAGCCAGGGGACAACCTAGAGGGCAAGGAACCAGAGACCCATTTATACAGCCAGGGTACAGCCTAGAGGGCAAGGAACCAGAGATCCGTGTATACAGCCAGGGGACAGCCTAGAGGGCAAGGAACCAGAGACCCGTGTATTCAGCCAGGGGACAACCGAGAGGACAAGGAACCTGACACCCGTGAATAAAGCCTGGAGACAGCCTAGAGGACAAGGAACCAGAGACCCGTGTATACAGCCAGGGGACAGCCTAGATGCAGTGAACCAGAGACCCGTGTATAGAGCAAGGGGACAGCCTAGAGAGCAAGGAACCAGAGACCCGTGTATAGAGGCAGGGGACAACCTAGAGGACAAGGAGCCAGAGACCCGTGTATAAAGGCTGGGGACAGCCTAGAGGGTAAGGAACCAGAGACCCGTGTATACAGCCAGGGGACAGCCTAGAGGGCAAGGAACCAGAGACCCATTTATACAGCCAGGGGACAGCCTAGAGGGCAAGGAAGCAGAGACCCGTGTAGACAGCCAGGGGACAGCTTATACGGCAAGGAACCAGAGACCCGTGTATACAGCCAGGGGACAGCTTATACGGCAAGGAACCAGAGACCCGTGTGTACAGCCAGGATACAGCCTAGATGGCAAGGAACCAGAGACCCGTTTATACAGCTAGGAGACAGCCTAGAGGGTAAGGAACCAGAGACCCGTGTATACAGCCAGGGGACAGCCTAGAGGGCAAGGAACCAGAGACCCATTTATACAGCCAGGGGACAGCCTAGAGGGCAAGGAACCAGAGATCCGTGTATACAGCCAGGGGACAGCCTAGAGGGCAAGGAACCAGAGACCCGTGTATACAGCCAGGGGACAGCCTAGAGGACAAGGAACCAGAGACCCGTGTACACAACCAGAGGACAGTCTAGAGGGTAAGGAACCAGAGACCCGTGTATACAGCCAGGGGACAACCTAGAGGGCAAGGAACCAGAGACCCATTTATACAGCCAGGGTACAGCCTAGAGGGCAAGGAACCAGAGATCCGTGTATACAGCCAGGGGACAGCCTAGAGGGCAAGGAACCAGAGACCCGTGTATTCAGCCAGGGGACAACCGAGAGGACAAGGAACCTGACACCCGTGAATAAAGCCTGGGGACAGCCTAGAGGACAAGGAACCAGAGACCCGTGTATACAGCCAGGGGACAGCCTAGATGCAGTGAACCAGAGACCCGTGTATAGAGCCAGGGGACAGCATAGAGAGCAAGGAACCAGAGACCCGTGTATAGAGGCAGGGGACAACCTAGAGGACAAGGAGCCAGAGACCCGTGTATAAAGGCTGGGGACAGCCTAGAGGGTAAGGAACCAGAGACCCGTGTATACAGCCAGGGGACAGCCTAGAGGGCAAGGAACCAGAGACCCATTTATACAGCCAGGGGACAGCCTAGAGGGCAAGGAAGCAGAGACCCGTGTAGACAGCCAGGGGACAGCTTATACGGCAAGGAACCAGAGACCCGTGTATACAGCCAGGGGACAGCTTATACGGCAAGGAACCAGAGACCCGTGTGTACAGCCAGGATACAGCCTAGATGGCAAGGAACCAGAGACCCGTTTATACAGCTAGGAGACAGCCTAGAGGGTAAGGAACCAGAGACCCGTGTATACAGCCAGGGGACAGCCTAGAGGGCAAGGAACCAGAGACCCATTTATACAGCCAGGGGACAGCCTAGAGGGCAAGGAACCAGAGATCCGTGTATACAGCCAGGGGACAGCCTAGAGGGCAAGGAACCAGAGACCCGTGTATACAGCCAGGGGACAGCCTAGAGGACAAGGAACCAGAGACCCGTGTATTCAGCCAGGGGACAGCCTAGAGGGCAAGGAACCAGAGATCCGTGTATACAGCCAGGGGACAGCCTAGAGGGCAAGGAACCAGAGACCCGTGTATACAGCCAGGGGACAGCCTAGAGGGCAAGGAACCAGAGATCCGTGTATACAGCCAGGGGACAGCCTAGAGGGCAAGGAACCAGAGACCCGTGTATACAGCCAGGGGACAGCCTAGAGGACAAGGAACCAGAGACCCGTGTATTCAGCCAGGGGACAGCTTGTAGGGCAAGGAACCAGAGACCCGTGTATACAGCCAGGGGACAGCCTAGAGGGCAAGGAACCAGAGACCCGTGTATTCAGCCAGGGGACAACCGAGAGGACAAGGAACCTGACACCCGTGAATAAAGCCTGGCAGCAGCCTAGAGGACAAGGAACCAGAGACCCGTGTATACAGCCAGGGGACAGCCTAGATGCAGTGAACCAGAGACCCGTGTATAGAGCCAGGAGACAGCCTAGAGAGCAAGGAACCAGAGACCCGTGTATAGAGGCAGGGGACAACCTAGAGGACAAGGAGCCAGAGACCCGTGTATAAAGGCTGGGGACAGCTTATAGGGCAAGGAACCAGAGACCCGTGTATACAGCCAGGGGACAGCCTGGAGGGCAAGTAACCAGAGACCCGTGTGTACAGCCAGGATACAGCCTAGAGGACAAGGAACCAGAGACCCGTGTACACAACCAGAGGACAGCGAAGACGGTAAGAAACCAGAGACCCGTGTATACAGCCAGGGGACAGCCTAGAGGGCAAGGAACCAGAGACCCATTTATACAGCCAGGGGACAGCCTAGAGGGCAAGGAACCAGAGATCCGTGTATACAGCCAGGGGACAGCCTAGAGGGCAAGGAACCAGAGACCCGTGTATACAGCCAGGGGACAGCCTAGAGGGTAAGGAACCAGAGACCCATTTATACAGCCAGGGGACAGCCTAGAGGGCAAGGAACCAGAAATCCGCGTATACAGCCAGGGGACAGCCTAGAGGGCAAGGAACCAGAGACCCGTGTATACAGCCTGGGGACAGCCTAGAGGACAAGGAACCAGAGACTCGTGTATTCAGCCAGGGGACAACCGAGAGGACAAGGAACCTGACACCCGTGAATAAAGCCTGGGGACAGCCTAGAGGACAAGGAACCAGAGACCCGTGTATACAGCCAGGGGACAGCCTAGATGCAGTGAACCAGAGACCCGTGTATAGAGCCAGGGGACAGCCTAGAGAGCAAGGAACCAGAGACCCGTGTATAGAGGCAGGGGACAACCTAGAGGACAAGGAGCTAGAGACCCGTGTATAAAGGCTGGGGACAGCCTAGAGGACAAGGAACCATAGACCCATGTATACAGCCACGGGACAGCCTAGTGGACAATGAACCATAGACCAGTCTATACAGCCAGGGGACAGCTTAGAGGGCAAGGAACCAGATACCCGTTTATAAAGCCAAGGGACAGCCTAGAGGGCAAGGAACCATAGACCCATGTATACAGCCAGAGGACTGCCTAGCGGACAAGGAACCAGAGACCCGTGTATACATCCAGTTGACAGCCTAGAGGACAAGGAACCAGAGACCCGTGTATACAGCTAGGGGACAGCCTAGAGGGCAAGGAACCAGAGACCCGCTTATAGAGCCAGGGGACAGCCTAGTGGACAAGGAAACAGAGACCCGTGTATACAGCCAGGGGACAGCCTAGAAGGCAGGGAACCATAGACCCATGTATACAGCCAGGGGAGAGCCTAGAGGACAAGGAACCAGAGACCCGTGTATACAGCTAGGGGACAGCCTAGAGGACAAGGAAACAGAGACCCGTGTATACAGCCAGGGGACAGCCTAGTGGACAAGGAAACAGAGACCCGTGTAAACAGCCAGGGGACAGCCTAGAGGACAAGGAACCAAGAAACCCGTGCATACATCCAGTTGACAGCCTAGAGGACAAGGAACCATAGACCCGTGTATACAGTCAGGGGACAGCCTAGAGGACAAGGAACCATAGACCCGTGTATACAGCCAAGGGACAGCCTAGAGGGCAAGGAATCAGAGACCCGTGTATATATCCAGTTGACAGTCTAGAGGACAAGGAACCAGAGACTCGTGTATTCAGCCAGGGGACAACCGAGAGGACAAGGAACCTGACCCCCGTGAATAAAGCCTGGGGACAGCCTAGAGGACAAGGAACCAGAGACCCGTGTATACAGCCAGGGGACAGCCTAGATGCAGTGAACCAGAGACCCGTGTATAGAGCAAGGGGACAGCCTAGAGAGCAAGGAACCAGAGACCCGTGTATAGAGGCAGGGGACAACCTAGAGGACAAGGAGCCAGAGACCCGTGTATAAAGGCTGGGGACAGCCTAGAGGGTAAGGAACCAGAGACCCGTGTATACAGCCAGGGGACAGCCTAGAGGGCAAGGAACCAGAGACCCATTTATACAGCCAGGGGACAGCCTAGAGGGCAAGGAAGCAGAGACCCGTGTAGACAGCCAGGGGACAGCTAATACGGCAAGGAACCAGAGACCCGTGTATACAGCCAGGGGACAGCTTATACGGCAAGGAACCAGAGACCCGTGTGTACAGCCAGGATACAGCCTAGATGGCAAGGAACCAGAGACCCGTTTATACAGCTAGGAGACAGCCTAGAGGACAAGGAACCAGAGACCCGTGTACACAACCAGAGGACAGCCTAGAGGGTAAGGAACCAGAGACCCGTGTATACAGCCAGGGGACAGCCTAGAGGGCAAGGAACCAGAGACCCATTTATACAGCCAGGGGACAGCCTAGAGGGCAAGGAACCAGAGATCCGTGTATACAGCCAGGGGACAGCCTAGAGGGCAAGGAACCAGAGACCCGTGTATACAGCCAGGGGACAGCCTAGAGGGCAAGGAACCAGAGATCCGTGTATACAGCCAGGGGACAGCCTAGAGGGCAAGGAACCAGAGACCCGTGTATACAGCCAGGGGACAGCCTAGAGGACAAGGAACCAGAGACCCGTGTATTCAGCCCGGGGACAGCTTGTAGGGCAAGGAACCAGAGACCCGTGTATACAGCCAGGGGACAGCCTAGAGGGCAAGGAACCAGAGACCCGTGTATTCAGCCAGGGGACAACCGAGAGGACAAGGAACCTGACACCCGTGAATAAAGCCTGGCAGCAGCCTAGAGGACAAGGAACCAGAGACCCGTGTATACAGCCAGGGGACAGCCTAGATGCAGTGAACCAGAGACCCGTGTATAGAGCCAGGAGACAGCCTAGAGAGCAAGGAACCAGAGACCCGTGTATAGAGGCAGGGGACAACCTAGAGGACAAGGAGCCAGAGACCCGTGTATAAAGGCTGGGGACAGCTTATAGGGCAAGGAACCAGAGACCCGTGTATACAGCCAGGGGACAGCCTGGAGGGCAAGTAACCAGAGACCCGTGTGTACAGCCAGGATACAGCCTAGAGGACAAGGAACCAGAGACCCGTGTACACAACCAGAGGACAGCGAAGACGGTAAGAAACCAGAGACCCGTGTATACAGCCAGGGGACAGCCTAGAGGGCAAGGAACCAGAGACCCATTTATACAGCCAGGGGACAGCCTAGAGGGCAAGGAACCAGAGATCCGTGTATACAGCCAGGGGACAGCCTAGAGGGCAAGGAACCAGAGACCCGTGTATACAGCCAGGGGACAGCCTAGAGGGTAAGGAACCAGAGACCCATTTATACAGCCAGGGGACAGCCTAGAGGGCAAGGAACCAGAAATCCGCGTATACAGCCAGGGGACAGCCTAGAGGGCAAGGAACCAGAGACCCGTGTATACAGCCTGGGGACAGCCTAGAGGACAAGGAACCAGAGACTCGTGTATTCAGCCAGGGGACAACCGAGAGGACAAGGAACCTGACACCCGTGAATAAAGCCTGGGGACAGCCTAGAGGACAAGGAACCAGAGACCCGTGTATACAGCCAGGGGACAGCCTAGATGCAGTGAACCAGAGACCCGTGTATAGAGCCAGGGGACAGCCTAGAGAGCAAGGAACCAGAGACCCGTGTATAGAGGCAGGGGACAACCTAGAGGACAAGGAGCTAGAGACCCGTGTATAAAGGCTGGGGACAGCCTAGAGGACAAGGAACCATAGACCCATGTATACAGCCACGGGACAGCCTAGTGGACAATGAACCATAGACCAGTCTATACAGCCAGGGGACAGCTTAGAGGGCAAGGAACCAGATACCCGTTTATAAAGCCAAGGGACAGCCTAGAGGGCAAGGAACCATAGACCCATGTATACAGCCAGAGGACTGCCTAGCGGACAAGGAACCAGAGACCCGTGTATACATCCAGTTGACAGCCTAGAGGACAAGGAACCAGAGACCCGTGTATACAGCTAGGGGACAGCCTAGAGGGCAAGGAACCAGAGACCCGCTTATAGAGCCAGGGGACAGCCTAGTGGACAAGGAAACAGAGACCCGTGTATACAGCCAGGGGACAGCCTAGAAGGCAGGGAACCATAGACCCATGTATACAGCCAGGGGAGAGCCTAGAGGACAAGGAACCAGAGACCCGTGTATACAGCTAGGGGACAGCCTAGAGGACAAGGAAACAGAGACCCGTGTATACAGCCAGGGGACAGCCTAGTGGACAAGGAAACAGAGACCCGTGTAAACAGCCAGGGGACAGCCTAGAGGACAAGGAACCAAGAAACCCGTGCATACATCCAGTTGACAGCCTAGAGGACAAGGAACCATAGACCCGTGTATACAGTCAGGGGACAGCCTAGAGGACAAGGAACCATAGACCCGTGTATACAGCCAAGGGACAGCCTAGAGGGCAAGGAATCAGAGACCCGTGTATATATCCAGTTGACAGTCTAGAGGACAAGGAACCAGAGACTCGTGTATTCAGCCAGGGGACAACCGAGAGGACAAGGAACCTGACACCCGTGAATAAAGCCTGGGGACAGCCTAGAGGACAAGGAACCAGAGACCCGTGTATACAGCCAGGGGACAGCCTAGATGCAGTGAACCAGAGACCCGTGTATAGAGCAAGGGGACAGCCTAGAGAGCAAGGAACCAGAGACCCGTGTATAGAGGCAGGGGACAACCTAGAGGACAAGGAGCCAGAGACCCGTGTATAAAGGCTGGGGACAGCCTAGAGGGTAAGGAACCAGAGACCCGTGTATACAGCCAGGGGACAGCCTAGAGGGCAAGGAACCAGAGACCCATTTATACAGCCAGGGGACAGCCTAGAGGGCAAGGAAGCAGAGACCCGTGTAGACAGCCAGGGGACAGCTTATACGGCAAGGAACCAGAGACCCGTGTATACAGCCAGGGGACAGCTTATACGGCAAGGAACCAGAGACCCGTGTGTACAGCCAGGATACAGCCTAGATGGCAAGGAACCAGAGACCCGTTTATACAGCTAGGAGACAGCCTAGAGGACAAGGAACCAGAGACCCGTGTACACAACCAGAGGACAGCCTAGAGGGTAAGGAACCAGAGACCCGTGTATACAGCCAGGGGACAGCCTAGAGGGCAAGGAACCAGAGACCCATTTATACAGCCAGGGGACAGCCTAGAGGGCAAGGAACCAGAGATCCGTGTATATAGCCAGGGGACAGCCTAGAGGGCAAGGAAACAGAGACCCGTGTATACAGCCAGGGGACAGCCTGGAGGACAAGGAACCAGAGACCCGTGTATTCAGCCAGGGGACAGCCTAGAGGGCAAGGAACCAGAGATCCGTGTATACAGCCAGGGGACAGCCTAGAGGGCAAGGAACCAGAGACCCGTGTATACAGCCAGGGGACAGCCTAGAGGGCAAGGAACCAGAGATCCGTGTATACAGCCAGGGGACAGCCTAGAGGGCAAGGAACCAGAGACCCGTGTATACAGCCAGGGGACAGCCTAGAGGACAAGGAACCAGAGACCCGTGTATTCAGCCAGGGGACAGCTTATAGGGCAAGGAACCAGAGACCCGTGTATACACCCAGGGGACAGCCTAGAGGGCAAGGAACCAGAGACCCGTGTATTCAGCCAGGGTACAACCGAGAGGACAAGGAACCTGACACTCGTGAATAAAGCCTGGCAGCAGCCTAGAGGACAAGGAACCAGAGACCCGTGTATACAGCCAGGGGACAGCCTAGATGCAGTGAACCAGAGACCCGTGTATAGAGCCAGGAGACAGCCTAGAGAGCAAGGAACCAGAGACCCGTGTATAGAGGCAGGGGACAACCTAGAGGACAAGGAGCCAGAGACCCGTGTATAAAGGCTGGGGACAGCTTATAGGGCAAGGAACCAGAGACCCGTGTATACAGCCAGGGGACAGCCTGGAGGGCAAGTAACCAGAGACCCGTGTGTACAGCCAGGATACAGCCTAGAGGACAAGGAACCAGAGACCCGTGTACACAACCAGAGGACAGCGAAGACGGTAAGAAACCAGAGACC
Source organism: Arenicola marina (assembly GCA_964019135.1). Taxonomy (NCBI): domain Eukaryota; kingdom Metazoa; phylum Annelida; class Polychaeta; family Arenicolidae; genus Arenicola; species Arenicola marina. The sequence goes on from OZ025255.1 coordinate 19,486,019, forward strand.
CGTGTATACAGCCAGGGGACAGCCTAGAGGGCAAGGAACCAGAGACCCATTTATACAGCCAGGGGACAGCCTAGAGGGCAAGGAACCAGAGATCCGTGTATACAGCCAGGGGACAGCCTAGAGGGCAAGGAACCAGAGACCCGTGTATACAGCCAGGGGACAGCCTAGAGGGTAAGGAACCAGAGACCCATTTATACAGCCAGGGGACAGCCTAGAGGGCAAGGAACCAGAAATCCGCGTATACAGCCAGGGGACAGCCTAGAGGGCAAGGAACCAGAGACCCGTGTATACAGCCTGGGGACAGCCTAGAGGACAAGGAACCAGAGACTCGTGTATTCAGCCAGGGGACAACCGAGAGGACAAGGAACCTGACACCCGTGAATAAAGCCTGGGGACAGCCTAGAGGACAAGGAACCAGAGACCCGTGTATACAGCCAGGGGACAGCCTAGATGCAGTGAACCAGAGACCCGTGTATAGAGCCAGGGGACAGCCTAGAGAGCAAGGAACCAGAGACCCGTGTATAGAGGCAGGGGACAACCTAGAGGACAAGGAGCCAGAGACCCGTGTATAAAGGCTGGGGACAGCCTAGAGGACAAGGAACCATAGACCCATGTATACAGCCAGGGGACAACCTAGTGGACAATGAACCATAGACCAGTCTATACAGCCAGGGGACAGCTTAGAGGGCAAGGAACCAGAGACCCGTTTATAAAGCCAAGGGACAGCCTAGAGGGCAAGGAACCATAGACCCATGTATACAGCCAGAGGACTGCCTAGCGGACAAGGAACCAGAGACCCGTGTATACATCCAGTTGACAGCCTAGAGGACAAGGAACCAGAGACCCGTGTATACAGCTAGGGGACAGCCTAGAGGGCAAGGAACCAGAGACCCGCTTATAGAGCCAGGGGACAGCCTAGTGGACAAGGAAACAGAGACCCGTGTATACAGCCAGGGGACAGCCTAGAAGGCAGGGAACCATAGACCCATGTATACAGCCAGGGGAGAGCCTAGAGGACAAGGAACCAGAGACCCGTGTATACAGCTAGGGGACAGCCTAGAGGACAAGGAAACAGAGACCCGTGTATACAGCCAGGGGACAGCCTAGTGGACAAGGAAACAGAGACCCGTGTAAACAGCCAGGGGACAGCCTAGAGGACAAGGAACCAAGAAACCCGTGCATACATCCAGTTGACAGCCTAGAGGACAAGGAACCATAGACCCGTGTATACAGTCAGGGGACAGCCTAGAGGACAAGGAACCATAGACCCGTGTATACAGCCAAGGGACAGCCTAGAGGGCAAGGAATCAGAGACCCGTGTATATATCCAGTTGACAGTCTAGAGGACAAGGAACCAGAGACTCGTGTATTCAGCCAGGGGACAACCGAGAGGACAAGGAACCTGACACCCGTGAATAAAGCCTGGGGACAGCCTAGAGGACAAGGAACCAGAGACCCGTGTATACAGCCAGGGGACAGCCTAGATGCAGTGAACCAGAGACCCGTGTATAGAGCCAGGGGACAGCCTAGAGAGCAAGGAACCAGAGACCCGTGTATAGAGGCAGGGGACAACCTAGAGGACAAGGAGCCAGAGACCCGTGTATAAAGGCTGGGGACAGCCTAGAGGACAAGGAACCATAGACCCATGTATACAGCCACGGGACAGCCTAGTGGACAGTGAACCATAGACCAGTCTATACAGCCAGGGGACAGCTTAGAGGGCAAGGAACCAGAGACACGTTTATAAAGCCAAGGGACAGCCTAGAGGGCAAGGAACCATAGACCCATGTATACAGCCAGAGGACTGCCTAGCGGACAAGGAACCAGAGACCCGTGTATACATCCAGTTGACAGCCTAGAGGACAAGGAACCAGAGACCCGTGTATACAGCTAGGGGACAGCCTAGAGGGCAAGGAGCCAGACACCCGCTTATAGAGCCAGGGGACAGCCTAGTGGACCAGGAAACAGAGACCCGTGTATACAGCCAGGGGACAGCCTAGAAGGCAGGGAACCATAGACCCACGTATACAGCCAGGGGAGAGCCTAGAGGACAAGGAACCAGAGACCCGTGTATACAGCTAGGGGACAGCCTAGAGGACAAGGAAACAGAGACCCGTGTATACAGCCAGGGGACAGCCTAGTGGACAAGGAAACAGAGACCCGTGTAAACAGCCAGGGGACAGCTTAGAGGACAAGGAACCAAGAAACCCGTGCATACATCCAGTTGACAGCCTAGAGGACAAGGAACCATAGACCCGTGTATACAGTCAGGGGACAGCCTAGAGGACAAGGAACCATAGACCCGTGTATACAGCCAAGGGACAGCCTAGAGGGCAAGGAATCAGAGACCCGTGTATATATCCAGTTCACAGTCTAGAGGACAAGGAACCAGAGACCCGTGTATACAGCCAGGGGACAGCCTAGAGGGCAAGGAACCAGAGACCCGTGTATACATCCAGTTGACAGCCTAGAGGACAAGGAACCAGAGACCCGTGTATACAGCCAGGGACAGCCTAGAGGGCAAGGAGCCATAAACCAATGTATACAGCCAGGGGACAGCCTAGAGAACAAGGAACCAGAGACCGTGTATACAGCCAGGGGACAGCCTAGAGGGCAAGGAAGCAGAGACCCGTGTATACAGCCAGGGGACAACCTAGAGGGCAAGAAACCAGAGACCCGTGTATACAGCCAGGGGACAGCCTAGAGGGAAAGGAACCAGAGAACCGTGTGTACAGCCAGGGGACAGCCTAGAGGACAAGGAACCATAGACCCATATATACAGCCAGGGGACAGCCTAGAGGGCAAGGAACCATAGACCCGTGTATACAGCCAGGGCAGAGCCTAGAGGGCAAGGAAGCAGAGACCCGTGTGTACAGCCAGGGGACAGCCAAGAGAACAAGGAACCAGAAACCCGTGTATACAGCCAGGGGACAGCCTAAAGGGCAAGAAAGCAGAGACCCGTGTATACAGCCAGGGGACATCCTAGAGGGCAAGGAACCAGAGACCCGTGTATACAGCCAGGGGACAGCCTAGAGGGCAAGGAACCAGAGACCGTGTATACAGCCAGGGGACAGCCTAGAGAACAAGGAACCAGAGACCGTGTATACAGCCAGGGGACAGCCTAGAGGGCAAGGAACCAGAGACCCGTGTATACAGCCAGGGGACAGCCTAGAGGGCAAGGAACCAGAGAACCGTGTATACAGCCAGGGAACAGCCTAGAGGGCAAGGAACAAGAGACCCGTTTATACAGCCAGGGGACAGCCTAGAGGGCAAGGAACCAGAGAACCGTGTATACAGCCAGGGGACAGCCTAGAGGGCAAAGAACCAGAGACCCGTGTATACAGCCAGGGGACAGCCTAGATGGCAAGGAACCAGAGACCCATGTATACAGCCAGGGGACAGCCTAGAGGGCAAGGAAGCAGAGACCCGTGTATACAGCCAGATGACAGCCTAGAGGGCAAGAAAGCAGAGACCCGTGTATACAGCCATGGGACAGCCTAGAAGGCAAGGAGCCATAAACCAATGCATACAGCCAGGGGACAGCCTAGAGAACAAGGAACCAGAGACCGTGTATACAGCCAGGGGACAGCCTAGAGGGCAAGGAAGCAGAGACCCGTGTATACAGCCAGGGGACAACCTAGAGGGCAAGAAACCAGAGACCCGTGTATACAGCCAGGGGACAGCCTAGAGGGCAAGGAACCAGAGACCCGTGTATACAGCCAGGGGACAGCCTAGAGGACAAGGAACCAGAGACCCGTGTATACAGCCAGGGGACAGCCTAGAGGGCAAGGAACCAGAGACCCGCTTATAGAGCCAGGGGACAGCCTAGTGGACAAGGAAACAGAGACCCGTGTATACAGCCAGGGGACAGCCTAGAAGGCAGGGAACCATAGACCCATGTATACCGCCAGGGGAGAGCCTAGAGGACAAGGAACCAGAGACCCGTGTATACAGCCAGGGGACAGCCTAGAGGGCAAGGAAACAGAGACCCGTGTATACAGCCAGGGGACAGCCTAGTGGACAAGGAACCAAGAAACCCGTGCATACATCCAGTTGACAGCCTAGAGAACAAGGAACCATAGACCCGTGTATACAGTCAGGGGACAGGCTAGAGGACAAGGAACCATAGACCCGTGTATACAGCCAAGGGACAGCCTAGAGGGCAAGGAATCAGAGACCCGTGTATATATCCAGTTGACAGTCTAGAGGACAAGGAACCAGAGACCCGTGTATACAGCCAGGGGACAGCCTAGAGGGCAAGGAACCAGAGACCCGTGTATACATCCAGTTGACAGCCTAGAGGACAAGGAACCAGAGACCCGTGTATACAGCCAGGGACAGCCTAGAGGGCAAGGAGCCATAAACCAATGTATACAGCCAGGGGACAGCCTAGAGAACAAGGAACCAGAGACCGTGTATACAGCCAGGGGACAGCCTAGAGGGCAAGGAAGCAGAGACCCGTGTTTACAGCCAGGGGACAACCTAGAGGGCAAGCAACCAGAGACCCGTGTATACAGCCAGGGGACAGCCTAGAGGGCAAGGAACCAGAGAACCGCGTGTACAGCCAGGGGACAGCCTAGAGGACAAGGAACCATAGACCCATATATACAGCCAGGGGAGAGCATAGAGGGCAAGGAACCATAGACCCGTGTATACAGCCAGGGCAGAGCCTAGAGGGCAAGGAAGCAGAGACCCGTGTGTACAGCCAGGGGACAGCCAAGAGAACAAGGAACCAGAAACCCGTGTATACAGCCAGGGGACAGCCTAGAGGGCAAGAAAGCTGAGACCCGTGTATACAGCCAGGGGACAGCCTAGAGGGCAAGGAACCAGAGACCCGTGTATACAGCCAGGGGACAGCCTAGAGGGCAAGGAACCAGGGACCCTGTATACAGCCAGTGGACAGCCTAGAGAACAAGGAACCAGAGACCGTGTATACAGCCAGGGGACAGCCTAGAGGGCAAGGAACCACAGACCCGTGTATACAGCCAGGGGACAGCCTAGAGGGCAAGGAACCAGAGAACCGTGTATACAGCCAGGGGACAGCCTGGAGGGCAAGGAAGCAGAGACCCGTGTATACAGCCAGGGGACAGCCTAAAGGGCAAGGAACCAGAGACCCGTGTATACAGCCAGGGGACAGCCTAGATGGCAAGGAACCAGAGACCCATGTATACAGCCAGGGGAGAGCCTAGATGGCAAGGAAGCAGAGACCCGTGTATACAGCCAGATGACAGCCTAGAGGGCAAGAAAGCAGAGACCCGTGTATACAGCCATGGGACAGCCTAGAAGGAAAGGAGCCATAAACCAATGTATACAGCCAGGGGACAGCCTAGAGAACAAGGAACCAGAGACCGTGTATACAGCCAGGGGACAGCCTAGAGGGCAAGGAAGCAGAGACCCGTGTATACAGCCAGGGGACAACCTAGAGGGCAAGAAACCAGAGACCCGTGTATACAGCCAGGGGACAGCCTAGAGGGCAAGGAACCAGAGACCCGTGTATACAGCCAGGGGACAGCCTGGAGGGCAAGAAAGCAGAGACCCGTGTATACAGCCAGGGGACAACCTAGAGGGCAAGGAACCATAGACCCATGTATACAGCCAGGGGACAGCCTAGAGGGCAAGGCAGCAGAGACCCGTGTATACAGCCAGGGGACAGCCTGGAGGGCAAGGAACCAGAGACCCGTGTATACAGCCAAGGGACAGCATAGAGGGCAAGGGAACAGAGACCCGTTTATACAGTCAGGGGACAGCCTAGAGGGCAAGAAACCATAGACCAATGTATACAGCCAGGGGACAGCCTAGAGAACAAGGAACTAGAGACCGTGTATACAGCCAGGGGACAGCCTAGAGGACAAGGAAGCAGAGACCCGTGTATACAGCCAGGTGACAACCTAGAGGGCAAGGAACCAGAGACCCGTGTATACAGCCAGGGGACAGCCTAGAGGGCAAGGAACCAGAGACCCGTGTATACAGCCAGGGGACAGCCTGGAGGGCAAGGAAGCCGAGACCCGTGTATACAGCCAGGGGACAGCCTAGAGGGCAAGGAACCAGAGACCCATGTATACAGCCAGGGGACAGCCTAGAGGGCAAGGAAGCAGAGACCCGTGTATACAGCCAGGGGACAGCCTAGAGGGCAAGGAACCAGAGACCCGTGTATACAGCCAGGGGACAGCCTAGAGGACAAGGAACCAGAGACTCGTGTATTCAGGAAGGGGACAACCGAGAGGACAAGGAACCTGACACCCGTGAATAAAGCCTGGGGACAGCCCAAAGGACAAGGAACCAGAGACCCGTGTATACAGCCAGGGGACAGCCTAGATGCAGTGAACCAGAGACCCGTGTATAGAGCCAGGGGACAGCCTAGAGAGCAAGGAACCAGAGACCCGTGTATAGATGCAGGGGACAACCTAGAGGACAAGGAGCCAGAGACCCGTGTATAAAGGCTGGGGACAGCCTAGAGGACAAGGAACCATAGACCCATGTATACAGCCAGGGGACAGCCTAGTGGACAATGAACCATAGACCAGTCTATACAGCCAGGGGACAGCTTAGAGGGCAAGGAACCAGAGACCCGTTTATAAAGCCAAGGGACAGCCTAGAGGGCAAGGAACCATAGACCCATGTATACAGCCAGAGGACTGGCTAACGGACAAGGAACCAGAGACCCGTGTATACATCCAGTTGACAGCCTAGAGGACAAGGAACCAGAGACCCGTGTATACAGCTAGGGGACAGCCTAGAGGGCAAGGAACCAGAGACCCGCTTATAGAGCCAGGGGACAGCCTAGTGGACAAGGAAACAGAGACCCGTGTATACAGCCAGGGGACAGCCTAGAAGACAGGGAACCATAGACCCATGTATACAGCCAGGGGAGAGCCTAGAGGACAAGGAACCAGAGACCCGTGTATACAGCTAGGGGACAGCCTAGAGGACAAGGAAACAGAGACCCATGTATACAGCCAGGGGACAGCCTAGTGGACAAGGAAACAGAGACCCGTCTAAACAGCCAGGGGACAGCCTAGAGGACAAGGAACCAAGAAACCCGTGCATACATCCAGTTGACAGCCTAGAGGACAAGGAACCATAGACCCGTGTATTCAGTCAGGGGACAGCCTAGAGGACAAGGAACCATAGACCCGTGTATACAGCCAAGGGACAGCCTAGAGGGCAAGGAATCAGAGACCCGTGTATATATCCAGTTGACAGTCTAGAGCACAAGGAACCAGAGACCCGTGTATACAGCCAGGGGACAGCCTAGAGGGCAAGGAACCAGAGACCCGTGTATACATCCAGTTGACAGCCTAGAGGACAAGGAACCAGAGACCCGTGAATACAGCCAGGGACAGCCTAGAGGGCAAGGAACCATAAACCAATGTATACAGCCAGGGGACAGCCTAGAGAACAAGGAACCAGAGACCGTGTATACAGCCAGGGGACAGCCTAGAGGGCAAGGAAGCAGAGACCCGTGTATACAGCCAGGGGACAACCTAGAGGGCAAGAAACCAGAGACCCGTGTATACAGCCAGGGGACAGCCTAGAGGGCAAGGAACCAGAGAACCGTGTGTACAGCCAGGGGACAGCCTAGAGGACAAGGAACCATAGACCCATATATACAGCCAGGGGACAGCCTAGAGGGCAAGGAACCATAGACCCGTGTATACAGCCAGGGCAGAGCCTAGAGGGCAAGGAAGCAGAGACCCGTGTGTACAGCCAGGGGACAGCCAAGAGAACAAGGAACCAGAAACCCGTGTATACAGCCAGGGGACAGCCTAGAGGGCAAGAAAGCAGAGACCCGTGTATACAGCCAGGGGACAGCCTAGAGGGCAAGGAACCAGAGACCCGTGTATACAGCCAGGGGACAGCCTAGAGGGCAAGGAACCAGAGACCGTGTATACAGCCAGGGGACAGCCTAGAGAACAAGGAACCAGAGACCGTGTATACAGCCAGGGGACAGCCTAGAGGGCAAGGAACCAGAGACCCGTGTATACAGCCAGGGGACAGCCTAGAGGGCAAGGAACCAGAGAACCGTGTATACAGGCATGGGACAGCCTAGAAGGCAAGGAGCCATAAACCAATGTATACAGCCAGGGGACAGCCTAGAGAACAAGGAACCAGAGACCGTGTATACAGCCAGGGAACAGCCTAGAGGGCAAGGAAGCAGAGACCCGTGTATACAGCCAGGGGACAACCTAGAGGGCAAGCAACCAGAGACCCGTGTATACAGCCAGGGGACAGCCTAGAGGGCAAGGAACCAGAGAACCGTGTGTACAGCCAGGGGACAGCGTAGAGGACAAGGAACCATAGACCCATATATACAGCCAGGGGAGAGCCTAGAGGGCAAGGAACCATAGACCCGTGTATACAGCCAGGGCAGAGCCTAGAGGGCAAGGAAGCAGAGACCCGTGTGTACAGCCAGGGGACAGCCAAGAGAACAAGGAACCAGAAACCCGTGTATACAGCCAGGGGACAGCCTAGAGGGCAAGAAAGCAGAGACCCGTGTATACAGCCAGGGGACAGCCTAGAGGGCAAGGAACCAGAGACCCGTGTATACAGCCAGGGGACAGCCTGGAGGGCAAGGAACCAGAGACCCTGTATACAGCCAGGGGACAGCCTGGAGAACAAGGAACCAGAGACCGTGTATACAGCCAGGGGACAGCCTAGAGGGCAAGGAACCAGAGACCCGTGTATACAGCCAGGGGACAGCCTAGAGGGCAAGGAACCGGAGAACCGTGTATACAGCCAGGGGACAGCCTAGAGGGCAAGGAACCAGAGACCCGTGTATACAGCCAGGGGACAGCCTGGAGGGCAAGGAACCAGAGAACCGTGTATACAGCCAGGGGACAGCCTAAAGGGCAAGGAACCAGAGACCCGTGTATACAGCCAGGGGACAGCCTAGATGGCAAGGAACCAGAGACCCATGTATACAGCCAGGGGAGAGCCTAGATGGCAAGGAAGCAGAGACCCGTGTATGCAGCCAGATGACAGCCTAGAGGGCAAGAAAGCAGAGACCCGTGTATACAGCCATGGGACAGCCTAGAAGGCAAGGAGCCATAAACCAATGTATACAGCCAGGGGACAGCCTAGAGAACAAGGAACCAGAGACCGTGTATACAGCCAGGGGACAGCCTAGAGGGCAAGGAAGCAGAGACCCGTGTATACAGCCAGGGGACAACCTAGAGGGCAAGAAACCAGAGACCCGTGTATACAGCCAGGGGACAGCCTAGAGGGCAAGGAACCAGAGACCCGTGTATACAGCCAGGGGACAGCCTGGAGGGCAAGGAAGCAGAGACCCGTGTATACAGCCAGGGGACAGCCTAGAGAACAAGGAACCAGAGACCGTGTATACAGCCAGGGGACAGCCTAGAGGGCAAGGAAGCAGAGACCCGTGTATACAGCCAGGGGACAACCTAGAGGGCAAGAAACCATAGACCCGTGTATACAGCCAGGGCAGAGCCTAGAGGGCAAGGAAGCAGAGACCCGTGTGTACAGCCAGGGGACAGCCAAGAGAACAAGGAACCAGAAACCCGTGTATACAGCCAGGGGACAGCCTAGAGGGCAAGGAACCAGAGACCCGTGTATACAGCCAGGGGACAGCCTAGAGGGCAAGGAACCAGAGAACCGTGTATACAGCCAGGGGACAGCCTAGATGGCAAGGAACCAGAGACCCATGTATACAGCCAGGGGACAGCCTAGAGGGCAAGGAAGCAGAGACCCGTGTATACAGCCAGATGACAGCCTAGAGGGCAAGAAAGCAGAGACCCGTGTATACAGCCATGGGGCGGCCTAGAGGGCAAGGAACCAGAGACCCGCCTATAGAGCCAGGGGACAGCCTAGTGGACAAGGAAACAGAGACCCGTGTATACAGCCAGGGGACAGCCTAGAAGGCAGGGAACCATAGACCCATGTATACAGCCAGGGGAGAGCCTAGAGGACAAGGAACCAGAGACCCGTGTATACAGCCAGGGGACAGCCTAGAGGGCAAGGAAACAGAGACCCGTGTATACTGCCAGGGGACAGCCTAGTGGACAAGGAAACAGAGACCCGTGTAAACAGCCAGGGGACAGCCTAGAGGACAAGGAACCAAGAAACCCGTGCATACATCCAGTTGACAGCCTAGAGGACAAGGAACCATAGACCCGTGTATACAGTCAGGGGACAGGCTAGAGGACAAGGAACCATAGACCCGTGTATACAGCCAAGGGACAGCCTAGAGGACAAGGAACCATAGACCCGTGTATACAGCCAGGGACAGCCTAGAGGGCAAGGAGCCATAAACCAATGTATACAGCCAGGGGACAGCCTAGAGAACAAGGAACCAGAGACCGTGTATACAGCCAGGGAACAGCCTAGAGGGCAAGGAAGCAGAGACCCGTGTATACAGCCAGGGGACAGCCTAGAGGGCAAGGAACCAGAGAACCGTGTGTACAGCTAGGGGACAGCCTAGAGGACAAGGAACCATAGACCCATATATACAGCCAGGGGAGAGCCTAGAGGGCAAGGAACCATAGACCCGTGTATACAGCCAGGGCAGAGCCTAGAGGGCAAGGAAGCAGAGACCCGTGTGTACAGCCAGGGGACAGCCAAGAGAACAAGGAACCAGAAACCCGTGTATACAGCCAGGGGACAGCCTAGAGGGCAAGAAAGCAGAGACCCGTGTATACAGCCAGGGGACAGCCTAGAGGGCAAGGAACCAGAGACCCGTGTATACAGCCAGGGGACAGCCTAGAGGGCAAGGAACCAGAGACCCTGTATACAGCCAGGGGACAGCCTAGAGAACAAGGAACCAGAGACCGTGTATACAGCCAGGGGACAGCCTAGAGGGCAAGGAACCAGAGACCCGTGTATACAGCCAGGGGACAGCCTAGAGGGCAAGGAACCAGAGAACCGTGTATACAGCCCGGGGACAGCCTAGAGGGCAAGGAACCAGAGACCCGTGTATACAGCCAGGGGACAGCCTGGAGGCCAAGGAACCAGAGAACCGTGTATACAGCCAGGGGACAGCCTAAAGGGCAAGGAACCAGAGACCCGTGTATACAGCCAGGGGACAGCCTAGATGGCAAGGAACCAGAGACCCATGTATACAGCCAGGGGAGAGCCTAGATGGCAAGGAAGCAGAGACCCGTGTATACAGCCAGATGACAGCCTAGAGGGCAAGAAAGCAGAGACCCGTGTATACAGCCAGGGGACAGCCTAGAGGGCAAGGAAACAGAGACCCGTGTATACTGCCAGGGGACAGCCTAGTGGACAAGGAAACAGAGACCCGTGTAAACAGCCAGGGGACAGCCTAGAGGACAAGGAACCAAGAAACCCGTGCATACATCCAGTTGACAGCCTAGAGGACAAGGAACCATAGACCCGTGTATACAGTCAGGGGACAGGCTAGAGGACAAGGAACCATAGACCCGTGTATACAGCCAAGGGACAGCCTAGAGGACAAGGAACCATAGACCCGTGTATACAGCCAGGGACAGCCTAGAGGGCAAGGAGCCATAAACCAATGTATACAGCCAGGGGACAGCCTAGAGAACAAGGAACCAGAGACCGTGTATACAGCCAGGGAACAGCCTAGAGGGCAAGGAAGCAGAGACCCGTGTATACAGCCAGGGGACAGCCTAGAGGGCAAGGAACCAGAGAACCGTGTGTACAGCCAGGGGACAGCCTAGAGGACAAGGAACCATAGACCCATATATACAGCCAGGGGAGAGCCTAGAGGGCAAGGAACCATAGACCCGTGTATACAGCCAGGGCAGAGCCTAGAGGGCAAGGAAGCAGAGACCCGTGTGTACAGCCAGGGGACAGCCAAGAGAACAAGGAACCAGAAACCCGTGTATACAGCCAGGGGACAGCCTAGAGGGCAAGAAAGCAGAGACCCGTGTATACAGCCAGGGGACAGCCTAGAGGGCAAGGAACCAGAGACCCGTGTATACAGCCAGGGGACAGCCTAGAGGGCAAGGAACCAGAGACCCTGTATACAGCCAGGGGACAGCCTAGAGAACAAGGAACCAGAGACCGTGTATACAGCCAGGGGACAGCCTAGAGGGCAAGGAACCAGAGACCCGTGTATACAGCCAGGGGACAGCCTAGAGGGCAAGGAACCAGAGAACCGTGTATACAGCCAGGGGACAGCCTAGAGGGCAAGGAACCAGAGACCCGTGTATACAGCCAGGGGACAGCCTGGAGGCCAAGGAACCAGAGAACCGTGTATACAGCCAGGGGACAGCCTAAAGGGCAAGGAACCAGAGACCCGTGTATACAGCCAGGGGACAGCCTAGATGGCAAGGAACCAGAGACCCATGTATACAGCCAGGGGAGAGCCTAGATGGCAAGGAAGCAGAGACCCGTGTATACAGCCAGATGACAGCCTAGAGGGCAAGAAAGCAGAGACCCGTGTATACAGCCATGGGACAGCCTAGAAGGCAAGGAGCCATAAACCAATGTATACAGCCAGGGGACAGCCTAGAGAACAAGGAACCAGAGACCGTGTATACAGCCAGGGGACAGCCTAGAGGGCAAGGAAGCAGAGACCCGTGTATACAGCCAGGGGACAACCTAGAGGGCAAGAAACCAGAGACCCGTGTATACATCCAGTTGACAGCCTAGAGGACAAGGAACCAGAGACCCGTGTATACAGCCAGGGACAGCCTAGAGGGCAAGGAAGCAGAGACCCGTGTATACAGCCAAGGGACAGCCTAGAGGGCAAGGGAACAGAGACCCGTTTATACAGCCAGGGGACAGCCTAGCGGGCAAGAAACCATAGACCAATGTATACAGCCAGGGGACAGCCTAGAGAACAAGGAACCAGAGACCGTGTATACAGCCAGGGGACAGCCTAGAGGACAAGGAAGCAGAGACCCGTGTATACAGCCAGGTGACAACCTAGAGGGCAAGGAACCAGAGACCCGTGTATACAGCCAAGGGACAGCATAGAGGGCAAGGGAACAGAGACCCGTTTATACAGCCAGGGGACAGCCTAGAGGGCAAGAAACCATGGACCAATGTATACAGCCAGGGGACAGCCTAGAGAACAAGGAACCAGAGACCGTGTATACAGCCAGGGGACAGCCTAGAGGACAAGGAAGCAGAGACCCGTGTATACAGCCAGGTGACAACCTAGAGGGCAAGGAACCAGAGAACCGTGTATACAGCCAGGGGACAGCCTAGAGGGCAAGGAACCAGAGACCCGTGTATACAGCCAGGGGACAGCCTGGAGGGCAAGGAAGCAGAGACCCGTGTATACAGCCAGGGGACAGCCTAGAGGGCAAGGAACCAGAGACCCGTGTATTCAGCCAGGGGACAGCCTAGAGGGCAAGGAAGCAGAGACCCGTGTATACAGCCAGGGGACAGCCTAGAGGGCAAGGAACCAGAGACCGTGTATACAGCCAGGGGACAGCCTAGAGGGCAAGGAAGCAGAGACCCGTGTATACAGCCAGGGGACAGCCTAGAGGGCAAGGAAGTAGAGACCCGTGTATACAGCCAGGGGACAGCCTAGAGAACAAGGAACCAGAGACCGTGTATACAGCCAGGGGACAACCTAGAGGGCAAGGAAGCAGAGACCCGTGTATACAGCCAGGAGACAGCCTGGAGAACAAGGAACCAGAGACCGTGTATACAGCCAGGGGACAGCCTAGAGGACAAGGAACCAGAGACCCGTGTATACAGCCAGGGGACAGCCTAGAGGACAAGGAACCAGAGACCCGTGTATACAGCCAGGGGACAGCCTAGAGGGCAAGGAACCAGAGACCCGTGTATACAGCCAGGGGACAGCTTAGAGGGCAAGGAACCATAGACCCATGTATACAGCCAGGGGACAGCCTAGAGGGCAAGGCAGCAGAGACCCGTGTATACAGCCAGGGGACAGCCTGGAGGGCAAGGAACCAGAGACCCGTGTATACAGCCAGGGGACAGCCTGGAGGCCAAGGAACCAGAGAACCGTGTATACAGCCAGGGGACAGCCTAAAGGGCAAGGAACCAGAGACCCGTGTATACAGCCAGGGGACAGCCTAGATGGCAAGGAACCAGAGACCCATGTATACAGCCAGGGGAGAGCCTAGATGGCAAGGAAGCAGAGACCCGTGTATACAGCCAGATGACAGCCTAGAGGGCAAGAAGGCAGAGACCCGTGTATACAGCCATGGGACAGCCTAGAAGGCAAGGAGCCATAAACCAATGTATACAGCCAGGGGACAGCCTAGAGAACAAGGAACCAGAGACCGTGTATACAGCCAGGGGACAGCCTAGAGGGCAAGGAAGCAGAGACCCGTGTATACAGCCAGGGGACAACCTAGAGGGCAAGAAACCAGAGACCCGTGTATACATCCAGTTGACAGCCTAGAGGACAAGGAACCAGAGACCCGTGTATACAGCCAGGGACAGCCTAGAGGGCAAGGAAGCAGAGACCCGTGTATACAGCCAGGGGACAACCTAGAGGGCAAGGAACCATAGACCCATGTATACAGCCAGGGGACAGCCTAGAGGGCAAGGCAGCAGAGACCCGTGTATACAGCTAGGGGACAGCCTGGAGGGCAAGGAATCAGAGACCCGTGTATACAGCCAAGGGACAGCCTAGAGGGCAAGGGAACAGAGACCCGTTTATACAGCCAGGGGACAGCCTAGAGGGCAAGAAACCATAGACCAATGTATACAGCCAGGGGACAGCCTAGAGAACAAGGAACCAGAGACCGTGTATACAGCCAGGGGACAGCCTAGAGGACAAGGAAGCAGAGACCCGTGTATACAGCCAGGTGACAACCTAGAGGGCAAGGCACCAGAGACCCGTGTATACAGCCAGGGGACAGCCTAGAGGGCAAGGAACCAGAGACCCGTGTATACAGCCAGGGGACAGCCTGGAGGGCAAGGAAGCAGAGACCCGTGTATACAGCCAGGGGACAGCCTAGAGGGCAAGGAACCAGAGACCCATGTATACAGCCAGGGGACAGCCTAGAGGGCAAGGAAGCAGAGACCCGTGTATACAGCCAGGGGACAGCCTAGAGGGCAAGGAACCAGAGACCCGTGTATACAGTCAGGGGACAGCCTGGAGGGCAAGGAACCAGAGAACCGTGTATACAGCCAGGGGACAGCCTAGAGGGCAAGGAACCAGAGACCCGTGTATACAGCCAGGGGACAGCCTAGATGGCAAGGAACCAGAGACCCATGTATACAGCCAGGGGACAGCCTAGAGGGCAAGGAAGCAGAGACCCGTGTATACAGCCAGATGACAGCCTAGAGGGCAAGAAAGCAGAGACCCGTGTATACAGCCATGGGACAGCCTAGAAGGCAAGGAGCCATAAACCAATGTATACAGCCAGGGGACAGCCTAGAGAACAAGGAACCAGAGACCGTGTATACAGCCAGGGGACAGCCTAGAGGGCAAGGAAGCAGAGACCCGTGTATACAGCCAGGGGACAACCTAGAGGGCAAGAAACCAGAGACCCGTGTATACAGCCAGGGGACAGCCTAGAGGGCAAGGAACCAGAGACCCGTGTATACAGCCAGGGGACAGCCTGGAGGGCAGGGAAGCAGAGACCCGTGTATACAGCCAGGGGACAACCTAGAGGGCAAGGAACCAGAGACCCATGTATACAGCCAGGGGACAGCCTAGAGGGCAAGGCAGCAGAGACCCGTGTATACAGCCAGGGGACAGCCTGGAGGGCAAGGAACCAGAGACCCGTGTATACAGCCAAGGGACAGCATAGAGGGCAAGGGAACAGAGACCCGTTTATACAGCCAGGGGACAGCCTAGAGGGCAAGAAACCAGGACCAATGTATACAGCCAGGGGACAGCCTAGAGAACAAGGAACCAGAGACCGTGTATACAGCCAGGGGACAGCCTAGAGGACAAGGAAGCAGAGACCCGTGTATACAGCCAGGTGACAACCTAGAGGGCAAGGAACCAGAGAACCGTGTATACAGCCAGGGGACAGCCTAGAGGGCAAGGAACCAGAGACCCGTGTATACAGCCAGGGGACAGCCTGGAGGGCAAGGAAGCAGAGACCGGTGTATACAGCCAGGGGACAGCCTAGAGGGCAAGGAACCAGAGACCCGTGTATTCAGCCAGGGGACAGCCTAGAGGGCAAGGAACCAGAGACCCGTGTATACAGCCAGGGGACAGCCTAGAGGGCAAGGAACCAGAGACCGTGTATACAGCCAGGGGACAGCCTAGAGGGCAAGGAAGCAGAGACCCGTGTATACAGCCAGGGGACAGCCTAGAGGGCAAGGAAGTAGAGACCCGTGTATACAGCCAGGGGACAGCCTAGAGAACAAGGAACCAGAGACCGTGTATACAGCCAGGGGACAACCTAGAGGGCAAGGAAGCAGAGACCCGTGTATACAGCCAGGAGACAGCCTGGAGAACAAAGAACCAGAGACCGTGTATACAGCCAGGGGACAGCCTAGAGGACAAGGAACCAGAGACCCGTGTATACAGCCAGGGGACAGCCTAGAGGACAAGGAACCAGAGACCCGTGTATACAGCCAGGGGACAGCCTAGAGGGCAAGGAACCAGAGACCCGTGTATACAGCCAGGGGACAGCTTAGAGGGCAAGGAACCATAGACCCATGTATACAGCCAGGGGACAGCCTAGAGGGCAAGGCAGCAGAGACCCGTGTATACAGCCAGGGGACAGCCTAGAGGGCAAGGAACCAGAGACCCGTGTATACAGCCAAGGGACAGCCTAGAGGGCAAGGGAACAGAGACCCGTTTATACAGCCAGGGGACAGCCTAGAGGGCAAGAAACCATAGACCAATGTATACAGCCAGGGGACAGCCTAGAGAACAAGGAACCAGAGGCCGTGTATACAGCCAGGGGACAGCCTAGAGGGCAAGGAAGCAGAGACCCGTGTATACAGCCAGGGGACAGCCTAGAGGGCAAGGAAGTAGAGACCCGTCTATACAGCCAGGGGACAGCCTAGAGAACAAGGAAACAGAGACCGTGCATACAGCCAGGGGACAACCTAGAGGGCAAGGAAGCAGAGACCCGTGTATACAGCCAGGAGACAGCCTGGAGAACAAGGAACCAGAGACCGTGTATACAGCCAGGGGACAGCCTAGAGGACAAGGAACCAGAGACCCGTGTATACAGCCAGGGGACAGCCTAGAGGACAAGGAACCAGAGACCCGTGTATACAGCCAGGGGACAGCCTAGAGGGCAAGGAACCAGAGACCCGTGTATACAGCCAGGGGACAGCTTTGAGGGCAAGGAACCATAAACCCATGTATACAGCCAGGGGACAGCCTAGAGGGCAAGGCAGCAGAGACCCGTGTATACAGCCAGGGGACAGCCTGGAGGGCAAGGAACCAGAGACCCGTGTATACAGCCAAGGGACAGCCTAGAGGGCAAGGGAACAGAGACCCGTTTATACAGCCAGGGGACAGCCTAGAGGGCAAGAAACCATAGACCAATGTATACAGCCAGGGGACAGCCTAGAGAACAAGGAACCAGAGACCGTGTATACAGCCAGGGGACAGCCTAGAGGACAAGGAAGCAGAGACCCGTGTATACAGCCAGGTGACAACCTAGAGGGCAAGGAACCAGAGACCCGTGTATACAGCCAGGGGACAGCCTAGAGGGCAAGGAACCAGAGACCCGTGTATACAACCAGGGGACAGCCTGGAGGGCAAGGAAGCAGAGACCCGTGTATACAGCCAGGGGACAGCCTAGATGGCAAGGAACCAGAAACCCGTGTATACAGCCAGGGGACAGCCTGGAGGGCAAGGAACCAGAGAACCGTGTATACAGCCAGGGGACAGCCTAGAGGGCAAGGAACCAGAGACCCGTGTATACAGCCAGGGGACAGCCTAGATGGCAAGGAACCAGAGACCCATGTATACAGCCAGGGGACAGCCTAGAGGGCAAGGAAGCAGAGACCCGTGTATACAGCCAGATGACAGCCTAGAGGGCAAGAAAGCAGAGACCCGTGTATACAGCCATGGGACAGCCTAGAAGGCAAGGAGCCATGAACCAATGTATTCAGCCAGGGGACAGCCTAGAGAACAAGGAACCAGAGACCGTGTATACAGCCAGGGGACAGCCTAGAGGGCAAGGAACCAGAGACCCGTGTATACAGCCAGGGGACAGCCTAGATGGCAAGGAACCAGAGACCCATGTATACAGCCAGGGGACAGCCTAGAGGGCAAGGAAGCAGAGACCCGTGTATACAGCCATGGGACAGCCTAGAAGGCAGAGAGCCATAAACCAATGTATACAGCCAGGGGACAGCCTAGAGAACAAGGAACCAGAGACCGTGTATACAGCCAGGGGACAGCCTAGAGGGCAAGGAAGCAGAGACCCGTGTATACAGCCAGGGGACAACCTAGAGGGCAAGTAACCAGAGACCCGTGTATACAGCCAGGGGACAGCCTAGAGGGCAAGGAACCAGACACCCGTGTATACAGCCAGGGGACAGCCTGGAGGGCAAGGAAGCAGAGACCCGTGTATACAGCCAGGGGACAACCTAGAGGGCAAGGAACCAGAGACCCATGTATACAGCCAGGGGACAGCCTAGAGGGCAAGGCAGCAGAGACCCGTGTATTCAGCCAGGGGACAGCCTGGAGGGCAAGGAAGCAGAGACCCGTGTATACAGCCAAGGGACAGCCTAGAGGGCAAGGGAACAGAGACCCGTTTATACAGCCAGGGGACAGCCTAGAGGGCAAGAAACCATAGACCAATGTATACAGCCAGGGGACAGCCTAGAGAACAAGGAACCAGAGACCGTGTATACAGCCAGGGGACAGCCTAGAGGACAAGGAAGCAGAGACCCGTGTATACAGCCAGGTGACAACCTAGAGGGCAAGGAACCAGAGACCCGTGTATACAGCCAGGTGACAACCTAGAGGGCAAGGAACCAGAGACCCGTGTATACAGCCAGGGGACAGCCTGGAGGGCAAGGAAGCAGAGACCCGTGTATACGGCCAGGGGACAGCCTAGAGGGCAAGGAACCAGAGACCCATGTATTCAGCCAGGGGACAGCCTAGAGGGCAAGGAAGCAGAGACCCGTGTATACAGCCAGGGGACAGCCTAGAGGGCAAGGAACCAGAGACCGTGTATACAGCCAGGGGACAGCCTAGAGGGCAAGGAAGCAGAGACCCGTGTATACAGCCAGGGGACAGCCTAGAGGGCAAGGAAGCAGAGACCCGTGTATACAGCCAGGGGACAGCCTAGAGAACAAGGAACCAGAGACCGTGTATACAGCCAGGGGACAACCTAGAGGGCAAGGAAGCAGAGACCCGTGTATACAGCCAGGAGACAGCCTGGAGAACAACTAACCAGAGACCGTGTATACAGCCAGGGTACAGCCTAGAGGACAAGGAACCAGAGTCCCGTGTATACAGCCAGGGGACAGCCTAGAGGACAAGGAACCAGAGACCCGTGTATACAGCCAGGGGACAGCCTAGAGGGCAAGGAACCAGAGACCCGTGTATACAGCCAGGGGACAGCTTAGAGGGCAAGGAACCAGAGACCCGTGTATAGAGCCAGGGGACAACCTAGAGGATAATTAGCTGATAGAGCCAGGGGACCCCCGAGAGGTTAAGGAGCCAGATAAAAGTGTATATAATTAAGCCTAGAAGGCGAGGAATCCGAAACCCCTGCAAAAAGCTGATAGTCCAGAGAGACTGCCATGAAAAGCCAATTCCCTCAGAATTTCTTAACCTTTTTCACCTGGCCCATCCTCCCTCACTCCCTCTCTCTCACTGTCGCTCGTACCCCACGAAAGGGACCTTCGCTTTGACAATGGTATCTGTGGAATCACGTGACCCCATGGTCACCAGGATGGGGATCCGGGATGAGGGGAGGTTCAGGATTCGGCTAGGCATGACCCCCCCCCTGTCCCCAGCCAAACCCCCTCACCCCTACCCCTCGCGCTCACGTTGCCAAATCCACGAATTCCCCACCATAGTATAGCCGTTAAACAGCACCCATATTTACAGCACCCATCTTTACGGCACCCATCTTTACGGCAACCATCGTTACGGCACCCATCTTTACGGCACCCATCTTTACGGCAACCATCTTTACGGCACACATCTTTACGGCAACCATCTTTACGGCACACATCTTTACGGCACCCATCTTTACGGCACCCATCTTTACGGCACACATTTTTACGGCACCCATCTTTACGGCACCCATCTTTACGGCACCCATCTTTACGGCACCCATCTTTACGGCACCCATCTTTACGGTACACATCTTTACGGCACCCATCTTTACGTCACACATCTTCACGTCACCCATCTTTACGGCACCCATCTTTACGGCACACAACTTTACGGCACCCATCTTTACGTCACACATCTTCACGTCACCCATATTTACGTCACCCATCTTTACGGCACCCATCTTTACGTTATACATCTTTACGTCACACATCTTTACGTCACGCATCTTTTACGGCACCCATCTTTACGGCCTCATCTTTACGTCACACATCTTTACGGCACCCATCTTTACGGCCTCATGTTTACGTCACACATCTTTACGGCAGCCATCTTTACGTCACGCATCTTTTACGGCACCCATCTTTACGTCACACATCTTTACGTCACGCATCTTTTACGGCACACATCTTTACGGCCTCATCTTTACGTCACACATCTTTACGGCACCCATCTTTACGGCCTCATGTTTACGTCACACATTTTTACGGCACCCATCTTTACGTTACGCATCTTTTACGGCACCCATCTTTACGTCACACATCTTTACGGCAGCCATCTTTACGGCCTCATGTTTACGTCACACATCTTTACGGCAGCCATCTTTACGTCACGCATCTTTTACGGCACCCATCTTTACGTCACGCATCTTTTACGGCACCCATCTTTACGTCACGCATCTTTTACGGCACCCATCTTTACGGCCTCATCTTTACGTCACACATCTTTACGGCACCCATCTTTACGTCACGCATCTTTTACGGCACCCATCTTTACGTCACGCATCTTTTACGGCACCCATCTTTACGTCACGCATCTTTTACGGCAACCATCCTTACGGCCTCATGTTTACGTCACACATCTTTACGGCAACCATCTTTACGTCACACATCTTTACGGCACCCATCTTTACGTCACGCATCTTTTACGGCACCCATCTTTACGTCACGCATCTTTTACGGCACCAATCTTTACGGCCTCATCTTTTACGTTACACATCTTTACGTCACGCATCTTTTACGTTAGACATCTTTACGTCACACATCTTTACGGCCTCATCTTTACGTCACACATCTTTACGGCACCCATCTTTACGGCAACCATCTTTACGGCCTCATCTTTCCGTCACACATCTTTACGGCACCCATCTTTACGGCCACATCTTTACGTCACACATCTTTACGGCACCCATCTTTACGTCACGCATCTTTTACGGCACCTATCTTTACGTCACGCATCTTTTACGGCAACCATCTTTACGTCACCCATCTTTACGGCACCCATCTTTACGTCACCCATCTTTTACGGCAACCATCTTTACGTCACGCATCTTTTACGTCACACATCTTTACGTCACACATCTTTACGGCACCCATCTTTACGGCACCCATCTTTACGGCCTCATCTTTACGTCACACATCTTTACGGCACCCATCTTTACGGCCTCATGTTTACGTCACACATCTTTACGGCAGCCATCTTTACGTCACGCATCTTTTACGGCACCCATCTTTACGTCACACATCTTTACGGCACCCATCTTTACGGCCTCATCTTTACGTCACACATCTTTACGGCAGCCATCTTTACGTCACGCATCTTTTACGGCACCCATCTTTACGTCACGCATCTTTTACGGCACCCATCTTTACGGCACGCATCTTTTACGGCACCCATCTTTACGGCCTCATCTTTACGTCACACATCTTTACGGCACCCATCTTTACGGCCTCATGTTTACGTCACACATCTTTACGGCACCCATCTTTACGTCACGCATCTTTTACGGCACCCATCTTTACGTCACGCATCTTTTACGGCACCCATCTTTACGTCACGCATCTTTTACGGCAACCATCCTTACGGCCCCATGTTTACGTCACACATCTTTACGGCCACATCTTTACGTCACACATCTTTACGGCACCCATCTTTACGTCACGCATCTTTTACGGCACCCATCTTTACGTCACGCATCTTTTACGGCACCAATCTTTACGGCCTCATCTTTTACGTTACACATCTTTACGTCACGCATCTTTTACGTTACACATCTTTACGTCACACATCTTTACGGCCTCATCTTTACGTCACACATCTTTACGGCACCCATCTTTACGGCAACCATCTTTACGGCCTCATCTTTACGTCACACATCTTTACGGCACCCATCTTTACGGCCACATCTTTACGTCACACATCTTTACGGCACCCATCTTTACGTCACGCATCTTTTACGGCACCTATCTTTACGTCACGCATCTTTTACGGCAACCATCTTTACGTCACCCATCTTTACGGCACCCATTTTTACGTCACCCATCTTTTACGGCAACCATCTTTACGTCACGCATCTTTTACGTCACACATCTTTACGTCACACATCTTTACGGCACCCATCTTTACGGCACCCATCTTTACGGCCTCATCTTTACGTCACACATCTTTACGGCACCCATCTTTACGTCACGCATCTTTTACGGCACCTATCTTTACGTCACGCATCTTTTACGGCAACCATCTTTACCTCACACATCTTTACGTCACCCATCTTTACGGCACCCATCTTTACGTCACACGTCTTTACGGCAACCGTCGTTACGGCACCCATCTTTACGTCATACATCTTTACGGCACACATCTTTACGGCAACCATCTTTGCGGCACCCATTTTTACGTCATACATCTTTACGTCACACATCTTTACGGCAACCATCGTTACGGCACCCATCTTTGCGTTATACATCTTTACGTTATACATCTTTACGGCACCCATCTTTACGTCATACATCTTTACGTCACACATCTTTACGGCAACCATCGTTACGGCAACCATCGTTACGGCACCCATCTTTACGTCATATATCTTTACGTTATACATCTTTACGGCACCCATCTTTTTATACCTAAAAAAAACCCAAGCGTGGGTTACCACTAAATACCGCAAACTACGGCGGTAGCTAGCCATCGGCACGCACACCCCCTACAAGGAGAGTGAGGATCAATGGCTCGCAAGTACCTATAGGGGGCCAGATCCTCTCCAAAGAGTGACAGACCCGTCTCACACCTTCTTCTGCAAAGTGGTTATGAATTATTCCTGCTACGGTTTAGAGAAGCGGGCCCATGGTGTGTGGCGGCGAGGGCGGTGGCGGCGGCGGCGGTGGCGCCGGCAGTGGCGGCGGTGGTGCCGGCAGTGGTCGTGGTGTGGTGGTGGTGGCGGTAGGGTCGCCGGCTGAAAGTGCTCGACCCGGCCTCGTTAATGAAATTTCTGGTCTTGCCGCAATCAATGGGTAATTGAATTGAAGCAGGAGGTATTCATTATTTAGACGAGCGGGGTGGAGGATCCGCCGGGGTAGGGCAGAAAGAGGCTCGGGGGATACCGCCTACCAGGGGAGGAAAAAGGGAAGTGGAGGGACGGGGGGGCGAGAAGGAGGGTGTAGAGGAGGAGGAGGAGGCGGGAGAGTGGGGATGTAAAGGAGGAGGAGGAGGAGGAGGAGGAGGAGGAGGAAGAGGAAGAGGAGGAGGAGGAGGAGGAGGGGGCGGGGCTTCGGAGCAGGTGGATGGGGGGATGGGGTGGCGTTCTCGGTAGATCCTTTCGTAGGTCTGTCTGACTGAGGTCAGCTTCGCACCCCTCTCAGGCAGCCGTCATCCTTACGGTACAATACCTCCCACAGCCGTCACAGTTTAAATCCGCCATGTCATGTTTTATGGTTATGGCTGCGCGAAAATGGGCTGTTTCTCGGCCGTTGTATCGCTCCATGGAGGCTGCCCCCCCCCCCCACCAACCCCCCACAGCGGCTGGTGATGTGTGGCGCGGGGTAAAATGCCGAATCACGCCATTTATCGCGGACATACGTGCGCCTTCGCGAAAGAGTTCTGACTAATCGTTCCATTGATAAATAATTCGCTTTGTTGTTTGTACCACGATTCGTCGAGGTGTCGTCTGCGTTCGGCGAAAGTGGCGGGAAAACTGTGTATGGCACTGCGGCTATAGGGGGGAGAGTGGATGTAGGCAGGGTGGGCGGAAGGAAGGGGACGGGGGCGGGTTGGGTGGAAGAAAGGGGAGGGGGGCGGGGGTATTGTTGGCGTTTCCCCGCCTTGCGGGCACTGCTTGTGGATTGGTATGGTTTGGGGGTGGAGACCATCACAGAAGGTCTCTGTCATCGACCACCCACTTGTCAGGGCCGCCCCAGGGTGGACGGGAGGGAGGAGGAGTGATTGGGAGGTGGGGGGAGTGGTGCCAGGACTTGGAAGGTTGGAAAGAAAAGGATTGGGGAGGGCATGGGAGGGAGGGGATGGGGGTTTTGACGAGATGGTTTTGAAGGGGCCGAGGCGACCAATAGCCAATACCCGGCGGCTTGCTGCCTCCCGTCGTCGGCCGCCGTACTCCTTGGTTGGTGCCCGGGGCCGGGGTCTGTGGCGGCTAGGCGACCGAGGACGTTTCCCCGCCCCACCCCCCCTTACCCCACGGCTCGTTACCCCCCTCTCCCCACCCCCGCCTCCCCCCACACCCCCAAACACACCCACCCAACCCTCCAGCCATCCAGTCAGCCAGCCGGCCAGGCGGTGAGTGGGCTGAGGAAGGAATGAAGGCGTGCCCATTGAGACAGAAGGCCGGACTGTCCGGTGGCCCGCAGTACTCCAGCCATCCCTCCAGCCAGCCCAGCCATCTCACCAGCCCGCCCGCCCGCCTGCCAGCGACAGTCTCACAGTCCCATGGACGTCAGCAGGCAGCACCAGTAAGACCGAACCCCAGCCCGCCGTCGCGAACGGCTAAAGCAACAGCCAGCGCCCTCAAGCGGACCGCTGTCTTAATCTCGGCAGGCACCAGCCGACCGCCAGAGCGCTGTCCCGGAGAGCTCGCCTTCGTGGATTACCTCATCGTCTAATCTAAGTGGTTGATTCTCCCTTCCAACCCGCGTTAAGCTTTGGGATGGCGGAAATAAGTTAAAAGCAATAAAAGATAATTCCGCAAAAGGAGTCATTGGAGTAAGGTTCTTCCCGCTGTCCTCTTTCTTTACCCCCGTCGCTGTGGGACGGAAGAGAAAGACCCACTCGAGGAAGGAAGAAGCCAGGAGTTAAAAGCCGTCCGTGTATACACGAGTTTCAACCTCTCGCTTTAAAAGGCTGCAGAGTTAGTCCATCGCCTGGTGACGGCAGGAGTTACCTACACCCCATTCGCTCCAGCAGGCAGGAGTTACACCCCATTCGCTCCAGCAGGCAGGAGTTACACCCCCTTCGCTCCAGCAGGCAGGAGTTAAACCCCATTCGCTCCAGCAGGCAGGAGTTACACCCCCTTCGCTCCAGCAGGCAGGAGTTACACCCCTGGAGCTCCAGAAGGCAGGAGTTACACCCCTTTAGCTCCAGAAGGCCGGAGTTACACCCTTTAGCTCCAGCAGGCGGCAGGAGTTACACTCGTTCTCAGCTTGTTGCGAGATCTCTCCGTCGTGGGCTTCCTACCGTGAGGCATTATCCGACTGCCCGCTCATCGGCCAGGTTTTACTTCCAAGAGGATACTAGTATTGTGCGCGTGTGTGTGTTTTTTTTTTCGTGGTGCGTGGACCCCTCTGACACACTGGATGCTCAGGGCGAGTCCCCCCGTCTCTCAGCCAGTGTCTTCACTAAGGATCCTACCTACCTATCCGTCCGCCCCGTCCTTCTTTCTTCTCGAAAGGAGGAAGAATCTCGTCGCCTTCTCCCACGGCGCTCCTTAATAACCACTGCTCGGCCACACAGAGCATACTAATTACCGGAAAAAAGGCGGCGTCGACCCCCCGGCAAAGTGTTGTTTTCACAGTTGACGCTTGGGGGCGCTCAGATGGCGATGTTGGGGAGAGTGGCAGCGCGCGAGGCACGCGGAATGCCCGTCTGGACCCTGCTGGTCCTGTGGCAAGTCGGCGCCGGTAAGTAAATTAACCCACCTTTCGGTTGCACTATTTTGTCACCTATACCCCCGCCTGGTGGCGTTGGTGGCGGTGTAGGCGCCACCGGGCACGAGCATGATCAGGGGAAGGCGCCGCCTACTGGAAGAAGGATACGTCACCGTGTCACCTCTGTCTCTCTGCCCCTGGTGCCACACCCCCCCCCCCCACTCCTGTCATGAAGCATGTTTATGTCTTGTTGTTTGCCGTTAGTTATAGCTATGAATTTGATACGCACTGACACAATGTACAATCATCCATGTTTGTTCCAGCAAGCTGATCTCGGATACCATCATCTCATCTTATCATCATACATATTATCATATTATCATATTATCACATCATATATATGACACATCTTGTCATATTTTCATCCAATCATCCTACACGCCATTACTATCACCTCATTGTATAATCCATTATCATAAGCGTTTTATTATGTTATTACTAAACACCGCTTTATTTTATCATCCTATTATTAAACCCCGCTTACTTTCATCATCCGATTATTTTTTCACTTCGCATCTAATATAATGGCATATTCCTAATTTTCATTTTAAGCGAATGTCTACTGGCAAAATTTAAGTTTTTTTCCCAAACGAATAATGTGGAATATATTGTGATGAATAAACAGCTTGTGATGTAGTGAATTTCAATTTAAAAAAATGGTAACGGAAGTATCATCAGTTGTTACTATTGAGCTATGAAGTAAACCTGACCAATGTTAGTATGAAACGCGTTGAATCCAATAGACTCTTCAGGACGATAGAGCCAATTAAAGAATATACAACAATTGTATGTACACTAATCCGTCGCCGGCAAGGATAACTGCCACCAAAAGCCCTGGCGTCTCAAGTATGGATCTTACTACCAGAGGCCCACAGCTTCCTCCGCATCCCTTGTATCTTGTGGCAATAAGAAATAGTATCTCAATAATCCACGCGCTGTGTCTATAGGGAGGTCAGGGGTGAGGGCATAGCCTGGTCATCACACAATGGGATGGCGGGTGTTGAGTGGAGGGGGAGGGGAAGATGAGGGGGGGAGGGGGGGGGGGCAGGCCATGGTGTATCAGCCGGATAACTAGTAACGGGACTCTCAGAGATGTCACTACAGTGTGGCCGAGCAAATAAGAAAAGGGCGGCCTTGGCCGATCAGATTTCACTGGTGTTTGTCCGCGGTCGGCCGCTGGTGCACCCAACATCTCGTCCCACCTCGCTTCTCCTGCCTGTGGGCTCTGGGGTCTGGGCTCCTGGCTCTCGCCCCCTGGCTCTGGCCCAGCTTATATAACCTGGCTTATGGCCTGGCTTCTGGCCTAGCTTCTGGCCTAGCTTATATGGCTTTCCTTCTGGCCCGGTTTCTGGCATAGCTTATATGGCCTTCCTTCTAGCCTAGCTTATATGGCCTACCTTCTGGCCTAGATTATATGGCCTTCCTTCTGGCCTAGCGTATATGGCCTTCCTTCTGGCCCATCTTCTGGCCTAGTTTATATGGCCTTCCTTCTGGCCCATCTTCTGGCATAGATTATATAGCTTTCCTTCTGGCTTATCTTCTGGCATAGCTTATATGGCCTTCCTTCAGGCCCATCTTTTGGCATAGCTTATATGGCTTTCCTTCTGGCTTATCTTCTGGCATAGCTTATATGGCCTTCCTTCAGGCCCATCTTTTGGCATAGCTTATATGACCTTCCTTCTGGCTCAACTTCTGGCCTAGCTTATATGGCCTTCCTTCAGGCCCATCTTTTGGCATAGCTTATATGGCTTTCCTTCTGGCCCATCTTCTGGCATAGCTTATATGGCATTCCTTCTGGCCCGTCTTCTGGCATAGCTTATATGGCATTCCTTCTGGCCCAACTTCTGTCCCAGCTTATATGGCCTTCCTTTAGTCTGTTTTCTGGTTTGTCGCCTGCCCTGT
>OZ025255.1:19514199-19539558 GCA_964019135.1 Arenicola marina
GCCCTCTCGCGGGAGAGCTGGCTACCCCTCCCACCGCGCCTTTTTCCCCTCTCCTTTTTCCCCTCATCCTCACTTCCTACTCCGGCACCCCCACCCCTACCCCTCGCAGCGAGTGGCGATGACCTAAACGACGTCCCCGCAATGACTATGACATCAAACATTCATAAAGCGGCGTTAGCGGGGTGACTGACGATGTCAGTGGTGACCGCCAGGGGACGCATAAACACTTATGACGTCATTCCCTGGAGAGACACCCTTCAATGGCGGCAAAAGTCGACGCTAAATAAAACCCTCTTCTAAAGCACCCCCCCCCCCCCGCCCCCCACCACCTCATTTTTTAGGATGGACGTGCGGGGTATATGGGTTCCACAGGCATTGGCAGCAGAGAAAGCCCTATGAACCCATGCCTGGTGTAGCGAGGATAATGAAGTCTCTAAGCGACACGAGCGTACTACGTAAAGGTCGGCTGTAGTTAAGCCGGATAATTGCAAAATCGGCCGTTAGGCTGCTAACGACGGACTCTGCATCCATTCATGTTGCGATGATGGAGGTACGGCACCGCTATTAATAACATTCTAGTCTGAAACTGTCTAAAACTGTATAACAGTCAGTCTAAATAATGCAATATTATCAGTCTTTACGGTATAATATAGTAAGTCTAAACAGTATAACAGTCAGTCTAAATAATGCAATATTATCAGTCTTTACGGTATAATATAGTCAGTCTAAACAGTATAACAGTCAGTCTAAATGATGCAATATTATCAGTCTTTACGGTATAATATAGTAAGTCTAAACAGTATAACAGTCAGTCTAAATAATACAATATTATCAGTCTTTACGGTATAATATAGTAAGTCTGAACAGTATAACATATTAAGTCTAAACAGTATAACACCTATAAACAACATGACGAAGTCTGTCAGAACATCCCATATCGTCTACGTGGTATGTCATTATCCGGTGGGAGGTTCGTAATTAATATTAGTCATTCTGAACACTCCAACATGATAATCAGTCTACATATGGAGCCCGTATTGTGCTTGGTTTCCACGAAAGCATGCGACTATAGCAAGTAATTAATGACGTCATGACATGTAACTGTGTTTACGAGTATGGAAGCCTTGCCAGACAATGCTTGGGACCCGTTACTATACACCACACTGTTATACACATAGCACAATGATAGATATCGGGTGTTCCACGTAATATGGAGGCGTGATGAAAACCAAGACGTGCTTGATTGATATTGACATTCACAAAGACCGCCAGGACATCGTAGGCATATGCGGTCACGTGACTCACAGCGGGGCAAAAGTAGGAGTGACTGTATAATTCTCTATTACACTAATATGAATAAAAATGGTGGACAGGAGAGACGAGATCACTACTGAAAAGCCTGGATATCGTCAGAGTCAAATCCTGTAGTATGTTTTTATGGCTGATAACGACGTGGGTCTTGAATTACCCGCGGCATGACTCTCGGGCTCCGATTACCATTCCCCCAGTTGCACGTCTTTGTCATTGTGTGTATGGTAATGCGTAAATGAATATAATTGCATGTACGCACATCCAACCTGCCTGATTAAGTCACGATGACGTGAGCTTGTGTGCTCTGATTGGGCAACGAACTAGTCGCATAGTATTACCACACGATCTGCATTCCTGGTCCGCCGATATCAATCAGTTTCACTCACTAAGCATCGTATGCTGAAGACATGAACGCGGCGACCTTACCCCCCTCCCCCCTGACCCTGCGCCCCCCCCCTCCGCCTCCCCCCCCCCACCCATCAAAAACCCACCCACCGTCCTAACCCCCACACCGCCGCCCTCCATCCTCCTCCCCATGTTATTCTCATCTGTCGAGCTTCTGCCATCAAGAATGCAGACCAGCAAAGTTGTCACGCGTTATCTCGTGTCACATCTCGTTTGGAGGCTTTCGTTGCAACGGCTCCAACGACCCGTTGCATGGGTACCACCGGAAGTGGTTCCAGTCACTGATTGCTGCCGTTGTGGGCTGACCGTAGCCTGTAGCGGTCAGCTTCCGCTAGGTGGCGCACGGGGACCCACGTCCCACGTGACTGTGATGTGTGTGCGTCACATACAGTGAGTCCAGTGGCCACGTTTTAAGGTCAAAAACCGGATATCAAGTCAGATTTGCGACGTGCGCCGTCACTGAACGAAACACGTAACTGCGGATGGCCAGGAAAGCTGACCATTCTGTATGGCTCACAAGTGGCCCAGGAAAAATGGCGACATTCCAAGAAACAAGAAAGTCGCGTTCATCGAAATGTGGATGGATAAAAGCACTGTTCAAGTTTAGATCGACAAGGAAGATACAGTGTAACGTTAGATGTTAGATATTAGGCCAGTCACAGACAGACACATTGCCAAATGATGACAAAAAGCCAGTTGTGTTATTTATCCACTTGTCGTGTCAATATTCACTTGGCAGGAAAGGGCCAACAGGGGAATTATTAGGTCGGGCCGTGGCGCACCTACCATTAACGCACAATACGCAGTGCCTCCCCCTTTTTTCAGGGGCAAATTTGGAAATCAAAATGTCCCGCAGCCCCCCTCCGACTCCCCCCCCCCCTCCCCCCTCCCCCTGCCCCGCCCCCAGCAGACCGTTCTCCACTCGCGGCTGTGTTATAGTCAGCCTTATTTGGAGGCTGACTACGCAACTGTCGGGCACCCTAATAGAATAGGAGACGCTCGACCAGGGACTGCCACGAGATTGAATGCGTCAGTCCGTAAAGTTGCCCTAGCATTACCAGTCGTGATTCTACTGCGTGACAGGTCAACATTGCAGGAATGAGGGTAACAGTTTGTTTTATCCCGCTTTCAGGCCGACATTATAGCCATACCCTGCCCTTCTTCCATGAAAAAATAGCACCTGTGTATAGTGTATAGAGCGGCTGCTGCTGAGGGTACTACTACAACACCCTTCAATTCTGTAACACGCCACCAGACCGCTCCAAAAGGTCTCTTCCGTCTCGGGACAACCTCCGAAGGTCACATAACGTGATTTGAAAGAGGCTATTCAATGGACAGCGTCAGGTCATCTTAAGGGCATCTTGAGGGCATCTCTCAGAGGGGCCTGGGTTCCCCTCCCTTGCACGGTCTCACGCTCGTCTGCCTGGCGATGAAAGTGTTCAAGGCGCGAAGCGATCATTGTATCTGAGGGCGACTGGGTGTCTGTGGCCTGTGACAGCGTTGACGCCAGCGAGCAGATATCGGTGTTTATATCAATTTATAATCAACTGTCTGGCGCGGGTTTTGTTGGCTGCTCATGTGGTCGGTCTGACGTTGTTCAGGTGTATACGGGGTCCACCGCGGCGGGGCAAGCATGCAGCAGGGATATCCGTCAAACCGCCGTTGCGTTTTCATGTGTATACGGAGTCCCCCGCGGCGGGGCATGCAGCAGGGATATCCGTCAAACCGCTGTTGCGTTGTATTGCGTATCGGTTTGTCGGTCCCGGTGAGCCCGACCGCCTGAGTACCGTAGAACCGCCAGTGCGTACTAAAGCGTTTAACTTTAGCGAGTTCTCCGCACGTACACCGCATGGACACGCAACAGCGGTTCTACGGTTCTTTCGGTCTGGCGGTTTAAGGGATATGATGATTGTACACCCTATAGGGTGCACTGTCACGTAGATGGGACATGAGGATGGCTGGGTGATTGGCCCGGATATCTGCGTCATTGGCATAGCTACGGGGGGATGGGAAAGCATGGGATATCTCGTCCCGTAGCTTTGATCTTCTCGTGTGACCTATATACTTGCACTTCGACATATATTCGAAGGCCCCAGGCGTTGTCAGATACAAACGTCCTCCTCATAACGATTTCAGTCATTTATCCCCGGCGTCAGCTGTAAGTCTACCCATCCCGTTCATCTGTGGCGCAATTGATTTGTGATTTAGTACAAATGTCTTTATACCAGTTACCGTGTGATGTGAATGGCGTTGCGCCGCGCAGCTGGAATGAGTCACCGGAGGGTATGTTCATCATATAAAATCATTCAGTTAGGGTGATTTTGTCTTTGACATCTACTTAATATCTAGGACCTAGCTTAGATGGACATTGAAAAGTGCGTTAGTTAGCAAAGAGCTGGCATACATTAGATATATTGTAATCATCCATCGCTCACGAGTTTAAACCGAACTGTCATCGCATGTGGGAGGACTTTAAACAGGTGGGAAATTAAATACTGTAATAAATTTGTTTTATACTACCTCTGTGAATGCAGTTATGTATCAGAAAACACAGCATTCGTGTTTACCACGCTCTCAAAATGCGTCCTCTTTGAAGCTAGATGTGTTAATGTAGAAGAAGGGCCTAGATGTGTCAATGTAGAAGAAGGGCCTAGATGTGTTAATGTAGAAGAAGGGCCTAGGTGTGTTAATGTAGAAGAAGGGCCTAGATGTTTTAATGTAGAAGAAGGGCCTAGATGTGTTAATGTAGAAGAAGGGCCTAGATGTTTTAATGTAGAAGAAGGGCCTAGATGTGTTAATGTAGAAGAAGGGCCTAGATGTGTTAATGTAGAAGAAGGGCCTAGATGTGTTAATGTAGAAGAAGGGCCTAGATGTGTTAATGTAGAAGAAGGGCCTAGATGTGTTAATGTAGAAGAAGGGCCTACCACGATCTCATATGCTAACAAGTTGTTTAGCCATTCAGTATATGGTAGGCTGTAAACAACCTCTCCGCCTGAATACCTCCCTTGAGATAGCACGCCACTTGGGCCGCGGCACGCCTAGAGATGGGGACCTAATCTTAAACTGAGAATAGTATACCACATACTGGGACCGAGTGAGTAAGAGTGATATATATATATATATATACAAATATGGCGCCATCGTTGGTGTCCACGTAGTCGTAGATCTGTATTCCTTGTCCCTGGTGGGTCATATTTGTCAGTCTGTGCTCGCAGACTACATGACGCCAGTCTGCGGCACGGTCACAGTGCCCAATGACGCTCAGCCCAGGCTTGCCGCCTGCCTAACGCCATGTAGCCCCCCCCCCCCCTAAACCTTTATCTCCCATGTAGGGCCTTCCCGCATGCCTAGCTCCATGTAGCCCCCCTGTAGCTCCCCTGTAGGCCATTTCCGCCTGCCTAGCACCATGTAACCCCCCTGTATCTCCCCTGTAGGCGCTTCCCGCCTGCCTAGCATCATGTAACCCCCCTGTATCTCCCCTGTAGGCCCTTCCCGCCTGTCTAGCACCATGTAGCCCCCCTGTATCTCCCCTGTAGGCCCTTCCCGCCTGCCTAGCACCATGTAGCCCCCCTGTATCTCCCCTGTAGGCCCTTCCCGCCTGCCTAGCCCCATGTAGCCCCCCTGTATCTCCCCTGTAGGCCCTTCCCGCCTGTCTAGCACCATGTAGCCCCCCTGTATCTCCCCTGTAGGCCCTTCCCGCCTGCCTAGCCCCATGTAGCCCCCCTGTATCTCCCCTGTAGGCCCTTCCCGCCTGCCTAGCACCATGTAGCCCCCCTGTATCTCCCTTGTAGGCCCTTCTCGCCTGCCTAGCACCATGTAACCCCCTGTATCTCCCCTGTAGGCCCTTCCCGCCTGCCTAGCACCATGCAGCCCCCCTGTATCTCCCCTGTAGGCCCTTCTCGCCTGCCTAGCACCATGTGGCCCCCCCTGTATCTCCCCTGTAGGCCCTTCCCGCCTGCCTAGCACCATGCAGCCCCCCTGTATCTCCCCTGTAGGCCCTTCCCGCCTGCCTAGCACCATGTAGCCCCCCTGTATCTCCCCTGTAGGCCCTTCCCGCCTGCCTAGCACCATGCAGCCCCCCTGTATCTCCCCTGTAGGCCCTTCCCGCCTGCCTAGCACCATGCAGCCCCCCTGTATCTCCCCTGTAGGCCCTTCTCGCCTGCCTAGCCCCATGTAGCCCCCCTGTATCTCCCCTGTAGGCCCTTCCCGCCTGCCTAGCACCATGCAGCCCCCCTGTATCTCCCCTGTAGGCCCTTCCCGCCTGCCTAGCACCATGCAGCCCCCCTGTATCTCCCCTGTAGGCCCTTCTCGCCTGCCTAGCCCCATGTAGCCCCCCTGTATCTCCCCTGTAGGCCCTTCCCGCCTGCCTAGCACCATGCAGCCCCCCTGTATCTCCCCTGTAGGCCCTTCTCGCCTGCCTAGCCCCATGCAGCCCCCCTGTATCTCCCCTGTAGGCCCTTCCCGCCTGTCTAGCACCATGTAGCCCCCCTGTATCTCCCCTGTAGGCCCTTCCCGCCTGCCTAGCACCATGTAGCCCCCCTGTATCTCCCCTGTAGGCCCTTCCCGCCTGCCTAGCCCCATGTAGCCCCCCTGTATCTCCCCTGTAGGCCCTTCCAGCCTGTCTACCACCATGTAGCCCCCCTGTATCTCCCCTGTAGGCCCTTCCCGCCTGCCTAGCCCCATGTAGCCCCCCTGTATCTCCCCTGTAGGCCCTTCCCGCCTGCCTAGCACCATGTAGCCCCCCTGTATCTCCCTTGTAGGCCCTTCTCGCCTGCCTAGCACCATGTAACCCCCTGTATCTCCCCTGTAGGCCCTTCCCGCCTGCCTAGCACCATGTAACCCCCCTGTATCTCCCCTGTAGGCCCTTCCCGCCTGCCTAGCACCATGTAGCCCCCAGTATCTCCCATGTAGGGCCTTCCCGCCTGCCTAGCACCATGTAGCCCCCCTGTATCTCCCCTGTAGGCCCTTCTCGCCTGCCTAGCACCATGTGGCCCCCCCTGTATCTCCCCTGTAGGCCCTTCCCGCCTGCCTAGCACCATGCAGCCCCCCTGTATCTCCCCTGTAGGCCCTTCCCGCCTGCCTAGCACCATGTAGCCCCCCTGTATCTCCCCTGTAGGCCCTTCCCGCCTGCCTAGCACCATGCAGCCCCCCTGTATCTCCCCTGTAGGCCCTTCCCGCCTGCCTAGCACCATGCAGCCCCCCTGTATCTCCCCTGTAGGCCCTTCTCGCCTGCCTAGCCCCATGTAGCCCCCCTGTATCTCCCCTGTAGGCCCTTCCCGCCTGCCTAGCACCATGCAGCCCCCCTGTATCTCCCCTGTAGGCCCTTCCCGCCTGCCTAGCACCATGCAGCCCCCCTGTATCTCCCCTGTAGGCCCTTCTCGCCTGCCTAGCCCCATGTAGCCCCCCTGTATCTCCCCTGTAGGCCCTTCCCGCCTGCCTAGCACCATGCAGCCCCCCTGTATCTCCCCTGTAGGCCCTTCTCGCCTGCCTAGCCCCATGCAGCCCCCCTGTATCTCCCCTGTAGGCCCTTCCCGCCTGCCTAGCACCATGCAGCCCCCCTGTATCTCCCCTGTAGGCCCTTCTCGCCTGCCTAGCACCATGTAGCCCCCCTGTATCTCCCCTGTAGGCCCTTCCCGCCTGCCTAGCACCATGCAGCCCCCCTGTATCTCCCCTGTAGGCCCTTCTCGCCTGCCTAGCCCCATGCAGCCCCCCTGTATCTCCCCTGTAGGCCCTTCTCGCCTGCCTAGCCCCATGCAGCCCCCCTGTATCTCCCCTGTAGGCCCTTCCCGCCTGCCTAGCACCATGCAGCCCCCCTGTATCTCCCCTGTAGGCCCTTCTCGCCTGCCTAGCACCATGCAGCCCCCCTGTATCTCCCCTGTAGGCCCTTCCCGCCGGCTAGCTTCCACTCCCCTCCCACTCCCACTTCGTACTCAACAGAGCCTCAGTGTATGTAATAGGCAGACCGTCCGCAATAAACAATTGCAGCGGCAGAGCGATGTGAATGCAGGGAAAGGAAGCTAGCGCCAGGCACTTTTGATTGTATCTATCTTGCAAACTTCGTCCAAAACAGGTGTGTATGGATGACTACATGATAGCCATGTCGCCTCGTGCGTGAGTTGTCAATCGATAGTTGGTCTTTCTCGCGGTGGGTGTCATGGACTGTTCACCAGACCTTCCCGGTTGTGTACTAATTTTTGCGACTGGGTTGAACTTTTAGGCTTGCAAATCAATTTAGTATTTTCTGATTGCGTTCCGATCATCGATTGCGGTTCACTGTCAGCAAACTGATGATTTCGTAACACTTTCACATTTTTTTCTTCCTGTTTATGCCATTATAAGCAAAAATCTAAACCGGGGCCCCCCGTAACTCTCGGTGAGTGTCAACGCGGCCGTCACCATCTGAAGACGAATGTAAGGCGTTAAAGGTCTTAATCGATACGGAGGGGGTGAGGATGGCTGTAAGAACAGCTGATGGAATCCCTAGCCGCTTGCCAATCCCCGTCCCTCTCTTCCGGCGCGTGAAAAGGTCAAAGTGCGCCGGCCCGGTGGGTGCCCCGGCTGGTGTCCCGGCTGGTGCCCCGACTACTGTCCCGGCTGGTGCCCTGGTTGGTATCGATTGTTGCCGGTCGCCACACCGACGGCGAACACTGAATCAACAGCGCCCCCTATCCCCCAATTAAGACAACGTTTACTGTTTTTTTTTACTCCTGACGTGATGTGGAATAGTCAGGTGGGCCATAAATACAGGTTTAATGTGATTTAATATCAATGAACTGTATATGTGTGGGTGGAAATAGCTATGGACCCTCACACAGGTGTGGTGATGCACTCGCTACACGGTGTTGTACTTACAGTGCAGGCAACACCACTGCGAGTTTAATGCCAAATACAAAGTCATTAAAATTTACATTTTATTATGTCTGTTTTTGGTTTTGTGGTGAATTTTTGGGGGGCATGAAGGCTCGAATGCTACTAAAGAGGCACATCTAGCGAAGTATCCGCTGGATATGGGTCGGATTAACACCCCTGGCTGTTCCGCCACTCGGCCACGCTCCCTCCTTTCCCCCATCCATGAATGGATATGGTGGCTTTTATATGTCACATTTCCGGACATAAAGGCCAAGCGGTGCCAATAAGCTAACCGGGATAATGAATTTGAGTTGTGTGAAAGATGTCACAGGCACAGGTGCCTGGATTTGAACCCATGAGATGTTGATCTGCGGCTCAACCTGCTTATCAACGGTACAACAGAGCTAAGGAGGCCCCTACGATGAGTCATTGGTTATTGACACGAGTCTCGCAATTTTGCTTCGGTGTGAAAGACCGGAGGCGTCGTCGTCAATGTAGCTAAGGTGATGATGCCATGAGTAGGAAGCTGATGGAGCAGTGGTCCTGCCAGCTATGGTGATGATGCCACGAGTAGGAAGCTGATGGAGCAGTGGTCCTGCCAGCTATGGTGATGATGCCACGAGTAGGAAGTTGATGGAGCAGTGGTCCTGCCAGCTATGGTGATGATGCCACGAGTAGGAAGCTGATGGAGCAGTGGTCCTGCCAGCTATGGTGATGATGCCACGAGTAGGAAGTTGATGGAGCAGTGGTCCTGCCAGCTATGGTGATGATGCCACGAGTAGGAAGCTGATGGAGCAGTGGTCCTGCCAGCTATGGTGATGATGCCATGAGTAGGAAGCTGATGGAGCAGTGGTCCTACCAGCTTTGGTGATGATGCCACGAGTAGGAAGCTGATGGAGCAGTGGTCCTGCCAGCTTTGGTGATGATGCCATGAGTAGGAAGCTGATGGAGCAGTGGTCCTGCCAGCTATGGTGATGATGCCACGAGTAGGAAGCTGATGGAGCAGTGGTTCTGCCAGCTATGGTGATGATGCCACGAGTAGGAAGCTGATGGAGCAGTGGTTCTGCCAGCTTTGGTGATGATGCCACGAGTAGAAAGCTGATCAAGCAGTGGTCCAGCCAGCTTTGGTGATGATGCCACGAGTAGGAAGCTGATGGAGCAGTGGTCCTGCCAGCTTTGGTGATGATACCACGAGTAGGAAGCTGATGGAGCAGTGGTCCAGCCAGCTATGGTGATGATGCCACGAGTAGGAAGCTGATGGAGCAGTGGTCCTGCCAGCTTTGGTGATGATGCCACGAGTAGGAAGCTGATGGAGCAGTGGTCCTGCCAGCTATGGTTATGATGCCACGAGTAGGAAGCTGATGGAGCAGTGGTCCTGCCAGCTATGGTTATGATGCCACGAGTAGGAAGCTGATGGAGCAGTGGTCCTGCCAGCTTTGGTGATGATGCTTGGAGTAGGAAGCTGATGGAGCGGTGGTCCTGCCAGCTTTGGTGATGATGCCATGAGTAGGAAGCTGATGGAGCAGTGGTTTTGCCAGCTTTGGTGATGATGCCATGAGTAGGAAGCTGATGGAGGGGTCGTCTTCCGGCCAGTTAGGGTCATGATTCAACAGACAGTGTGCTGAAGGAAAGTTCTCGTTGATAAAAAAAACCAACCTAGAAAGGCCGGACAGGGAGCGTACGTAGCTCAAGCAAACGCGGTCAAGATACGAGTGACATATGTTTGCCCAGGGACCCCTCAGCAGACGGTGTACGTGCTCCAGGGGGCACCGAACGCAACGAGGGCTGAGACGTTTGGGGGTGCAGATGGACTGGCAGGGCAAGCACAGGGCCAATGGGGTGAGGTGGGGTGGGGTGCGTGTGTGAGGAGGCCGCGGGGGTCGGGGGTGGGGGGTGGATTGTTGGTGAAAGTAACGACTCAGCAATGTCCTCCGGGATGTGACTTCGTTAGAGTACCCGGCCGTTTTTTATGGCTCTCCCATGTCCTGTGCCATCATCTCTCGTGGCAGATGGGAGGCCTTTTGAAGCTGATGGCTGCCCCGTTCCCTTAGGTCATTACCTGCTGAGCCTTACACTCCCCGTCATTATGGAGGTTGCTATCTGGCCCAGGATGCGAGACCAGACTAAGTGCCCACACGCAACCCCTGCACCATCCTCACAATACGTTTCAACGCCACAAGCACGACATTGATAGGGAAGTTAAATTATTATTTTAGTTTTTTTATATACATACAGATAACGGATATTGACCATCGTGGCTGCCAACTGGTTATTATATTCTAATGTGCAACTTTCAAAAGTAACTTTTTCATTGGATCTCAAAATCTTTTAATTTATTCTTTTTCGCGTAGTACGTTTTTTTAAATTCTAGTATATTACATTATTTCGTAACGTATTATTTTAGTTCATGTTCGGATACAAGGCTAAAAAATGCAGGATAAATGACAAGTAACGAACGAGGGAACCTAGCAGTGTATCAAGGCTTCCCTCTGGGTGAGCTGATCGCCAAACCATATTGCATATTAACTACATTAATACCTGCAAGTAATGTAGCATGCCCATCAAAATGAACTCCTGGTGGGTTGGTCATCTTGAATGAAGCAAGCTGGTCATACGTCAATGAATATTGTTAATACAGACCAAATGTGTAGTAACCCTTTTCCTTTCTCTAATAATATTAAGAATTTAAAGCTTCAAATTTCGAATAATCCTTAATTTATTGAGGAGTCGTACGTGTCAGCCGTGTACGTATTTACTCTGACGTACTATGCAAATATACTACTTATTACATCGTTGCAAGAATGATCTTCACGGTATCCAGATTCAGCTCAGCAAGGATGTCAGCATATTATTTGCCCCTGATTGATCATAAAATGTGTTTTGTAATTGCAACATAAACAATAGCCCATGAAACTAAATCATGTGTAAGCATAGACTACATATATTCATTGTTCGATTCATTTGCACGGTAAATGTGTTTTATCGTTGTGTAATATTTTTATGTCAATGACTAGCAGAAAGGATTTGTTGTCGCAAGAATGTTTTTTTCCAGTCGCAGTCGAAACAAAATATCAACTACGGTTCAATGTAGGACCAAATAGTGGGTAGAATTGGTGAAATAGGTTAACATCGTTCAAACAGATCGCGTCCGAAGAAGACAAGGGGGACGATAGAGCAATATTGCCATGAATGAACGCTCTGATACCGCAATAGACCGGTTCGGATGAAGGACAATATGACGAGATGGTGTGGGATAGACAAGACAAATATGTGAGTTGATGCCTCAGATAGTTGGCATTCTGATGGATTAACAGCCACAGGGTGGGCTCCTGTTCAGTTTTTTGCTGGCTGACGTCGTCCACTGCAAACAAACTTTAGTTTTTCTGGTATTCATAGCATACTTTGAGAGCCCGTTTTAGCCCTGATTGTTTACTATAGGTTTAGATGCTACTATTTGCTCCCGACTTACTGCCCTTCTAAGATCTTGTGCGAAAATGTGCATGGTGAAAGTGGCAAGATAACGTATTTAGAACCTCAGAAATGCGAACGTGTTGGCTACAAAGATGGTCAAACAGAGGCAGAGAGGCAAAGAGAATAGGAAAGAGAAGAGATATATACCGAGTCAAAGCAGCAGAGTGAAGGGCAAGAGGGATATCGAGTGAGAGACAGAGAGAGAGAGACTAATGTCGAGGGTTATTGTGAAGAGCGTATAGTAATAAAGAGAAGTGCACTCCACGCGAGTACGCCACCGCAGGCCCATCCCACCCCTTTCCACCCCTTCCCACCCCTTCCCACCCCACCCCTTCCCACCGCTCCTCTCCCTCTCCCCTCACCGCTTCCTTGTACCACTCCGCCACCAGAACGCAATATAGATGTCATCCACGATGCATCGATGGCTGCTGGAGGTTTGTTTGAGGTTGACCAATATAACATGCATAAAAAGCACTGACATATACTGTGACTCACCGCATTCTGGAAGCAGCTGCTGTCAATGGCACGGGTTTTTTGGAGGCCGGGAGGCCGTCAACAACGTGCGTACACAGATGCCTAGTGCAGCGGCCGCTGGCGTTGCAATTGTGCACCGTTAAATAGTTAACCATGGAACAATTCAACTAGAATTTACAATAATGCATATACATGCGCATCCTTCCACAGTCTCTTGCAACCTTGCATGAATGGAACCACCGACATGGGAGTCTTCATCATTGGCTAACCATGGCTTTAGTTTATCTAGCAGATCGACATGGATTGTCGCTTGGTCCTTGTTCAGCATGTCATATTCCCATCAGGTACATGGGCCATATTTAGCCGGTGTTTGCATATAGATGATGCTAAATACATAGGCTGCCTTCCATCCACCCGTACCAAGAGTAATATACGAGCTGTACTAGTTAATACTGTTGTCTGCCAAAAAGGACTGTTTCTTATTATGCATGATGGCAAAGTCATTAAGTTTGTGCTGAGTGATTTGCATGCTAAGGAATAATCTGGCTGAAACAATAGAACAAACATATGTTTGCGCCTATACCTGCCCCAGTACATAGGGCACCAGCTTAACGGATTTAAAACTACAGGAGCGAAGCCACTGTATATCCCAAAGGCCAGAACTGATTATTTTCGCAAACCTATAAGATATTCGCCTATTACTTACTTTAATAAATGGTACAGTAAGATATAATGTAACTCATTCATTCACACATTAAAAAAAGCAATCATATCTTCCTTAGATATATAATAATAGAAACATTCTATTTATATCTATACTCTGCGGGACAAGATATTTTGACATTAGATGATTACATTCGATCATTTTAACATTAATTACTTGTGGTAAAAATCTCTGTCTACCTTTCGACAATAAACATTATTATTATTAGTATTATTATTATTAAATAATGATTTAGATTAGTGAACCACGGCGACAAGATGCCTTGGCGATTACCCGCCGCGTTACCCTTTAACAATGTCACTCGCCATTCTGACGCCAATGAGCGTCTTGTTTCTCGGAACCTGTCTCTAAGTTGGACCTACCTCGCATCACGGGTGATATGTAAAACAACACTCTCTTTCACGGAACACCGTAATAGCTGTTTTATAATTACGAGTTTGCCTGAAACAAGCGGATAAATCAAACGCTAAATGCGCCGCCCTGGCTGCTGAAATGTGACGTGAAAAGTGATAACGAAGCTATGAGTCTGGAACGTCACGCTACGTACTTCCGGTAACTTTCCCGCTAGGTGTCGCCCGATGATGGGGAAAAATTCCCCCACGTGGCGTACGGTTTCATAGTAGATTTTTGTAATCAATTGAGGCAGGTGATTCCAGGAGGATATCGGATTTTCAATTTAAATTTGAAGAAAGAAATAAAAACGTCGGCTGGTAGCCGTACGTTTGTGCCGTGCTTAAAACAATGAGGTAGGCTCGGTGTAGGCTTTCACTTCAATCGATGAGCACGTCTTCAGTCGGCGCATTGTCAATTTCCGGTTCCAGGAAGGTATTTTTTGACGGGCGGGTACGGGTAGGATTGTGTGTGTGTATGTGAGGGAGCGGGTGAGGGAGGAGGGGGGGGCATGGGGCGGGTGAGGGGGGGGGGGGTAGGTCCGATCTCCTCATTACATATCCGAGCCTTGATGGAATAAATACCGAGAGCAAACGTCACGTGACCCCCAACTGCAAAGATAACAAGGTTGTAATCAATATAACGCGGTCCAATCTCATGTTAACTCCAATGTGGCGGCATAAAGTTATGGCTACGCCAATCGAACCACGGCTTTGGGGTTGACACCGGAGTGGGTTGGTAGATAGGGGTCGGGGGGGGGGCAATGTGCCGGTGGGGTTGGTCTTGGGGGGATGGAGGGAAATGGGGAGGGAGGGAGCGGAAGGGATGGGGCGGGAAGGCGGCGGGGGAGGGAGGGATGAAAGTGGATGAGATCGGGGCATGGGGGAGTAGGGAGGGGGGACTGGGGGAGGCGCTGGGTTATCCACTTAAGGAAGGAGGGGGGGTCCGCCTTTCAGCCTGATGCAACCTGTCCTTTCATATTTCACGGTTTCTCACCTTCCGCCAGAACAGGATTTTTTTTTACTTACAATTTTGATTGTGTTTATCTAGTACTCCCAGCCTATTTTTGTGTGTGTGTGCTTACCCGGAAACTGGCCCAAAAACGAATCGATGGTGGATACAATACAGTGACTCTTGAGTGGGGTGGACCCATTGCATCACAGGGCGCCGCACACGAAGAATCGCTGGGAAAACTGAACGATGGGGGAGGGGAGGGGGAAGAGGAACATAACGGGGGGGGGGGGGCTGGTACTGGCAAAACTATCTGTGGAAGAAACGAACCGTGGTGAATGATGTATCGCGTACAATATCAATGTGACATCGAAGTTAAAGCACCGCACAGCAGATAAACTAATGGGAGTGTCATTTCTCTGTTATATATATATATATATATAATGAATATATATATATATATATATATATATATATATATAGGGCCTATGACTCAGTCATCGATCATGTACAGCACAAAGGACTTTTAAATAAACCGTTAATGGCATCAGCGAGACATTCTCATATAATTATTGCCACATTTTTTTTTTGGCTTCGTCAGAAGTGAAAAACCAAGCTACTAAAGTGCTGCGCAAACCCTTTGCCTGCGACCCATGTCCTGCAACCCATGTACTCGCGATATGAATGTTATTCAAATTGTATGCAATGCGAGGTGATGTATGAAAAAAATTAAAACAAATTATGGCGTCACAATTAACGACGAGGTGGTCTTCCACACAGAGCACGTTCCTCCTATCATGATCAAATTGCATGGCCGTCCATGTCTATAAAGGTCTTGTTTGGCATGTATGTATGCCCATGGAGGGTCGTCGTGGATAGGGCAGTGGCATGAAACATTATTTCATGCATCCCACCGAGTCGTTGGAGAGGCCTGTTAAATGGCCATCTATTTACCTATCCTATCAATTGCTTACCAGACAAAGTGGTGGTATAAACCATTCTCTATAGCCTTCACAACCTTAACCTGCACTCTCTCCAGCCCCAGCTTCCACACCCCTACCCCCGACTCACCCCCATCCCCATTTCCCCGTACCTGCCGATTCGGCGCCGGGCATTCGCCGGAGATTGCCCCCCTCCCCACCCTCCACGAATCCTCATCTCACCCCCCCCCCCGCCTCCTTACTACTTTCACCGCCATGCCCCCGCCCGTCCATGCCCTGGAGTGTGACGGAGAGTGTCTGGAGGGTGACTAGACATAACTGGACGGCGGCGGGTGCGTGGCCGATGGAGACATGGCAGAACTCGATGGCGGTTTGAGGACAAAAGGCCGCTTCCTTGGCCAGGCGGTTCTCCTTTAATAGGCCGGGACACGCAGTGCAAACAAGGCTACCTACCCATCGGGGCCCGGCCCGCCTGTGAATCCCCGCGTGCCCAGTGTATGGGTGTCCAGGCAGATGGGGCATCACTCGGGGTGTCTGTCTGTTGCCATGGTGCGGGCAGGGAGGGCCGTCACATGGGTTGGGGGGCGGGAGGGATTAGGGGATGGGGGCAAATGGTCCTTCTCTTTACCGACACCCTTTCAAATGGATGGTTAGTCGCAATATAAGCAGACCAATTTGGGCTTTTCCGGTGTCGGTGTACCTTACCTTTTGACGGTTGTTGATGAAATTACAATGCACATCAGCGTTCAATTAAAGCTACTGGTAGAACTGTTAGGGTATCTACAATGTTTTAGAATGTTTCAGTTTGGAAATAGTGTAATAGTGTAATTATGATTGCACGAATTGTGGCTGAGCGTAAAGAGAATACAGGCCATACAGAGATTTGTTCCGGACAGGAAAGTAAGTATGTAACGAATGATGATTTTCTCGTGTTTTACATCCTGAAAATGCAGACATCGATCATGATTGTGCTTCTTGTACCATGGAAATATTACTGAAATATAATAGATTGACATTAACATGGATATTTCTGAAAGCTAATTCGTATGGCAGAAAAACAACTATGATTGATTGAAATGAACACAAAGTTGTAATATGAAGCGTAAATCAGTAAATCAGTAAATCGCCTCTTATGGCGTATCCCATTACTGCAGAACATGTTGGAATCGACCAGAATTGCACGACAATATGAGTGAGGCCGCCGAGATCGCGACG
Source organism: Arenicola marina (assembly GCA_964019135.1). NCBI lineage: Eukaryota > Metazoa > Annelida > Polychaeta > Arenicolidae > Arenicola > Arenicola marina. The sequence continues at coordinate 19,530,931 of OZ025255.1, forward strand.
CCGACCAGATCCCGAGGCGGCCCCCATTGTGTGTCACAATGATGGCCGAATGGCGTGCCTCAAATTGCACCGGAGTGCCTGCTCGGCTGTGTGTGTGTGTGTCTTGGGGGGTGGGGCAGGGGGCGGTTACCATGGCGCTCAAGCTGTTCCCCTGTCAGGCGGGCCAAACATTTAAAGGCCCACAATTTGGGCGGGGTGGGGACTATGTTTAGTTTCTAAAATTCGCGCTCATCTGTTTCCCGGCGTACTAACGTAACGTCGATACAATATTTCAGAAAGGCCCGTTGAGTTGTCTTATTTACGTGTCCCGTAATAACAACAAATATTTCTTTCTTCAGAGCAATAAAATATTGCTAAGTGACAAAACGGAATTGCATTCGCCTCCCTCTGGTGACCCTTTGAAAAGTGTAAACCACCACCAATAACCAAATACCCGGGTGGGGTAACACGTACTGCTGTAGCAATCATCGCCAGTGACATCATCCAGGCGTTTGCCATGTCTTCCTCAACTATCCACAGCTAGCGGTGTAAGGCAGAGCGCTGTTAATTAGATCTGACCGGCATTTTATAACCTAAACGTCACCCGGGCGGTTAGCACGGTTCCATTTAGAAAAAAACTTTAAATGATTTTGTGATCGTGAATTATGATGGATCGCGGTCATTTTACACCTGTAATCACACATACACGGTTTCCACCCACTCTGTGCACCATAGCTTCTGCGAATGAGTTCGAACCGTTGATCGTCCACGTGGGGGGATACGTTTGGGTTCGCAAAAGTGGCTCAAAACGCAAAACCGTTCATTGATATTTATCACAAACAATCCTCAGTCTATGTAAGCCAAGCCAATGTTGTTGTGGACTCTCAGTCTGGCACATAGAGCACATCTGGGTATGTTTGTCTACTAACAGCTGGTCAATATGGCAAGTGGATCTGTCGGCTTTCAGAACAATGGCATTACGACGATAGTACGGAATGAGGAGTAGCCATACCAGGAATACTGAATGCGGATCGGTAGGCACAGTAATTAGTTGTGGTGTAAAGTTATGTCAGTCCCCGCACGGCATTGAAGCATTACTGAAATGTAGAGGTGTATATTGATTCCCCATGCTAGCCAATACCCATCATGCACCGCGCGTAAACCGACCTGTACTATGAGCACGAAATCAAGAAAAAATAAAACCGAAATGAATGATTCAAATAAGACACCCGGAATAAAGCCACAGACCAATTCATTACAATCAATTATCTGGATTCCTCTTCATCCCCTCGTCTTTAGCGCCTTACCCGTCCCATCGACGCTTTACGGAGACGTATGGCCCCCCTCACGTATAACGACAGATCCCAGTGATGGAGGACTGTCACGTGACACACGCCAGCCAGCTAGTTGCCCGGATGTGTGGCGGGGCCAGAAGTGAGCAGGTAGTCCCTCCATCCATCTTCATCCCGGTAATAACCTGACACGGACCTCATCAATAATGGCGTTCTCGGCCAGCTCTCGGCCAACTCTCGGCCTCGTCGTCACCATGCACGTGGTCCCAGTGGAAGTGTAAGCGTTGATTGACTAATGCATGAACCAAGTGACCCTCTCGGTAAGTACAGTATGACACGGCACCCCAGCCCCCGTCCCAGCCCCCTTCCCAGCCCCAGCCCCCGTCCCAGCCCCCGCCCCAGCCCCAGCCCCAGCCCCAGCCCCCAGCCCCAGTCCCAGCCCCAGCCCCAGCCCAAAGCCCAAGCCCCAGCCCCAGCCCCAGCCCCAGCCCCAGCCCCAGCAGCAGCCCCAGCCCCAGCCCCAGCCCCAGCCCAGCCCCAGCAGCAGCCCCAGCCCCCAGCCCCTTCCTTCAAACCCCTGATTAGTCTTAGAACGGCGCCCACTTCATTTCCAGCTATTCACTAACCTATGTATATAATATATGTATAATACATGTATAATATATCCATATATTACATGTATATAGATAGGCTGAGTATAGAACAGGCACCATTGTCCCGTTATATATACATATGGTTTTACCGTTGCGACGGGCAATGGCGGTGGGGGAAACTGAGGTGTTGCATAATATACCAGGCAAACTCTGGGCGTTCTCTGGGACGGTCAGTCAGTTTTTAACTGGCAGGTGCATCATTCTGTAACTATCACCTATAGCATGCCCATCGTGCGCTCTTGACTAATTGATTTATATTGTACCGGCAGATTGACAGCGCTGTCAATCAGCGGATCAGCATCGAGTCGCCAATTGTGACTTCCGGTTCTCAAACGGCAGAATTAGAATCACACACAAGTGATATTGGTGAATTTATCTGAATCGCAGGACCTGGGTCACACTATCTGGATTACGGAATATGATTACAATGATCTGGATCATGTTGGTCTTAATCACGTGATTCCGATGACCTGATCCTGACCATGTTATGTCGATTATTCATCAGGCATATCTCGATGGCAAAATGATAATGATATGAATTGTATCGTATAATCACGTGACCCGCTTTATTGCGATCCGGAAGAAGGAAGTCCCGATTCCATGGTTTGATTTCCACTTCAGGATGATCACATGGGCGCTTTCACTTCCATCGTCCCATACCACGTGACGTGTCGATATTAAATGCAATTGTTCCGTTATGTCTGCCGGCTTCTTATCTAAATGGCTGGAAGACCGGAAAACATGGCCTGCACGGTCTCCGCATGTGTCAGTGCCTTGATTTGGGCCACTGATTTAATAAGAGACAACAACCCGAAGCAATGTCATGGTAATAGAGCAACATCGCTGGAATGTTAAGTGCCTCTAAATGTCGGGATGAAAATATCGCCCGGTGACTAATTGCCGAAAGCAACAAAAAAACACCTCGAGCGGCAGCTGTCTTATTACATCCAAGATAAATGAGTTGGGAAGCCATTAAACACCGGAGAAGCTGGATTCAGGAAGAGTTGGCACCGGTGAGACGGTGAGACTGTCTCCTTTGTGTAATGCTTCATCGCAAGACTGTGGTATTGGGCTGCATTCTTCATGCCCCCTTCGGCGGAAGAGTGGAAAAAGCCTTTCCCCAGGGTCTCGTTGTCCGACCCTTAATAGCTTACTGTCCTTTGCCTCAAATACCACCCGCTTTCTCTCGCTCTCCTTGCCTCTATCTCCCGCCTTCTCTTTCTTTCTCTATGTCTTTCTCAGTCTCTCTCGCTCTCTCCCCCTCCCTCGCTGGCTTTGTCTCTTGGCCAATGTACCGGTCCCTCGTCGTCCCCTTCTAGCAGTTGTTGCCTGAAGCCAAGCGCCGCTGTTGGCGTGGGATAAGATGCTAAGTGGGATGCTCGGTGAGTTTATATAGTCCATACATATCCTGGTGGACCTATTGCTGGGGGTGATGGTGGGGCTGGGGGCTGAGGGGTGGCGGGTGTCGAGCCGCGGGACGTTAAGGGGTGGGGTGGGGGGGGGCGGGTGGAATAGGATGAGTCCGGGAGACGGGTGATGGGTGATGTTGTGTAGACCTGGAGCAGTACAGGCCGTTTCTGGACAAAGGCGGTCGTGTTTTGCACATTCCGGTACCTGAATGCCTTGCCAGCGGTTGGTGAGGAGGTAAATGGCTTTAAAATGAAGGCTTTGCCGGGATGAAGGGGGATTTTTTGCGTGACAAGGGCCCGCCGATCTCCTTTACATATTGTACGTGGCGTGGCGTGGCGGGGGTGGGCCGGCGGGGTGGGTTCTGGCTGCCCGGGGGCCTAGACGACCCCTTCGCCCGCCCCTCCCCCCCTGTCCCGAGGGAAGGGCGGCTGCTATGCCTAATGCATATCGTAGGCGTCCCAGGAGCATTGCCGGACCAGGGCAGCAATTAGTCAGGTGGTCGGTAATAATGAAAATGAAATGGGGGCCAGGTAGTGAGGGAGGCTGACCGGGAGTGGGGGGGGGTGCATTGTACTGCCTTTGCTGTTCCACGCCTCACTCACCCCTCACCCTCACCCTTCACCCTTCACCCTTCACCTTCACCCGTCACCCTCCCCCCCTCCTCGTGTCATACACCCATACCCCGGCATACCCTACCCCTAAAATACCCCGTCCTGCCAGTCGGTCGTCATGGCTGTCTCGTGGACCACTCTTCCCCACCGTCCTCTGGTGATACAACCTGCTCCTTCTCCCCCTCCCCACCCCCGCCCCTTAACGCCCCGCCTCCTCCTCGCCTTGGAGGTCTGGTAGTTGTGGTTGGGTGTGGGATACTGGCGCCATCTACTGGAACTAGAGTCTGCAGGTTACGGTAATGGGACAACCACCTGTCTTACATATCTATAACACACACCCCCTCTCTCACACTACACACAACTAATCAACAAAATTCTTTTAACCCAGGATTAAAATAAGTCAAGACCCATGAATAATACAGGGAGAAAATACTTAATTAAAACGTGTCAGTTCTTTGGGTCCATTGGATTAATGTTTAAACGGTAGACGTGAGTAATATGTGAGCTATGTTGATTCGCCCCGACATCCGCTGTCCATTCCCCCACCCCTCCCCGCAACAAATCCCGACCCTTCTCTGCCTTTCTTTGGTACTGCCAGCAATGGCGATATCAGTGATGAAACTGAGGGGGGACTGGTTCTGTCCTCCCGTCGTCACTGAGAAGATATACTGATGCAGTATACCACGCATGATCACTTGCGCGCCAGTCGCTGGCAGTTTATGGCTCGGACGACAGTCATTGATAATCGCTTACCCCGGCCACTCCTCGTCGGACTCGTTAAATATGCATACGACGTGATGGGGGGTGAGGTGGAGGGGAGGGGGTGGGGGGTGGGGGGTGGGCAGGGCAGGGTACTGATCTGCTACCACGTGGTCTAAAACCATGTTGCATATTGTATATATTATATATATATATATATATATATATGTATATAGCAGAAGAGAGATATAGACAGTGTGTGTACATATACGGTGTACATACTGTATATGGATATGCTGCATTATTGACGCTGATCTGTGCCTTGCCAGCCATAACTCCATGGCAACCACTCTGTGCACGCTAATTGTCGGGTACCGGGATGATTTTGATGGCGGACAAGCCCGGGATGATGGGTTGTATGTCACCTGTTTTACGATTAGACCAACACGGTTAGGACCATATTGTCCCATGTTATAGCAATGTCGCCATGGGTTGTGGTGTGAGTCGTGCGGTCTGGCATTTTATATATTCCAGGAATATTCAAGTTATTGTTGTAGTCGTTTTTTGGATTGAAGCCAATCTGGTTTTGATCTTGTATTGGCGGAAGTGACACCAACATGGGTTGATTTTTACAACACTTTCGATGCGTGGTGTGAAGGCGGAAGCCATCCCATCTATCTTCAATTCTCAGGGGGTAGGGGAGGGAGAGGGGTAGTGGGGTCGGGTGGTGGTGGTGAAGCTATCCGGATTTCTATCGCTCGTACTTCAGCACATGGTGAGGGGGGGAGGTGGTGGCTAAAGGGAGAAGGACGGTGGTGGTTAAAGGGAGGTCGGTCGTGGTTAATATAGGGGGGTGTCGTGGTTAATGGGGGGGGGGGGGCGGCGCTGACTAACTGTCCCTCGACCGCCGCCATAGGGTGCCAAGAGGATCCTTGTGCCAGTCCCATCGAACGCCATACCCACGCAACACATACCTTCAGCCGTCTGGGACATCTATCCTCTTTAACACAACTGCAGGCGTGTGAAACCTTCGTTCTATGGCTTCCCATAACGTTAATGTCACTGACAGACAGTTGATGTATCGGGGTGATACCCTGGGGCCCGATGGACTGGCTGACTGGTATTGATCCCTATCTGGGGCACTAAGTACGGGTGTTCGTCGTCAGCACCCGCCATTATGCCCTGTGTACATATCCTGTCCTGTACAGCCAACAGCCACCTCAACCACCTAGGGTGTCGCTAATATTAAACACTTTGAACCACACCGGCTTTGCAAAACCAAGGCAAAGCCATGAGCCTTGTGGTATGTTAGCCGGTAAAAGATATCTATGAAATTCATAGCCATGGTCTGCACGAGGCCAAACATTTGACAGCATTGAGATGTTAACGACATTAACGTAAATTAAACGACTGTTGATATGGCAATATGTCATTTCAGTTAACTTCAAATGAAAAGTATCATATGCCTGGCCAATATAGTTAGATTCATTCAAAATTAAAGGAACTGATTGTCGAAAGTCATGTCGATTGACCCCCCCGCCCCCACACCCCCCTCCTACCTACACCCCTCCATCATCCTACCCCGGTAGAGAGTCTACCGCTTGCCACTAGTGTCAATGAATCGTGCGAATTCAGCTTGCCACGCCGCATCCATGGTCAGCAGTTTGGACAAACCGTCGGGGAAATTCTTCTTCATATATTTGCTCTTTAATCAGTCAGTGTTTGTCTGCCCATTACCGTAGCACCACAGAAGGTATTGACAGTTTCTGCGATGGCTGTAGCTCGGGGCAAGATGGCTGTCCTGTTCTGATTGGTTGATTTGATTTCGTTTCCGCTCCGGCTTCCCCGTGGCTCACGTTCAGGACGTGGCCGCACTTACAATGGCGTGGCTTTTAGATCGAATACGCGGTCTTAAGGGCTTCTCTGTATATCAATCGGGAACAAATTGGAGATATGGAATGTTGATAACTTGATAAAGACTTGATGAAGCGGGTTGTATCCATAGCATAATTTATTTTTTATTTTATCTGATTCCGATATCAACGCTGAAATAAGATTTATACTCATGGCATAAAGGAACGCACCACTTGTTGTGGAAGTTATATTTTATTGACAGACCTATGGTCCTATAATTGACACACATAAACACATTACATTAGGTGACTATAGTTCAGTTTTTTTAAACTGCCAGAACTATCGTTACTGGAGCTTGAAAATGGAAATAGTTGACATCATGTTTTACTTGATTAAAAATATACGACACAAATAACAGAGGGGCTAGCCGAACAGGAGATGTAAACCCCACTTTGTCCCAGAAAGTTACACGTCAATCACGTATAACAAGCCGTGCTGGGATATAACGAACACCCTCTTATGGACCACCAATAATTGCCCTCTGTATCGCATCAATATGTCGCTCGCCCACCCCTCACACAAGAATTTGACGTCAATATATCACCCCGCTGCGGGAACCTTTCCAGAGAGAAGCATTCGGAAATGGGCCCGTGGCAAATCTGGGTCCATTCTGTCATACAGATGTACAGCGTTTTTCCTCTTGGTGTAGATGTGTGTTGGGAAGTCGGGTCAGGTCAGATCTCGTCCCGCGAGAGTCGCAAACGAGAGTCTCTACGAGAGTCGCTGGCGCTGTGGCGACCTGGGGAGTCCTAACAACGGTCTGGCACCATTATGTGGGGCTTCACCGCCACCACAACCCAGCACCACCCCAGCACCACCCCAGCTCCACCCCAGCACCACCCACCACCATTCTACTCCTCCCACCCCTGCCCTCCATATCTTCCTCTTCTCTCCGTGTGGCTGACCTATCACGGTCGAGGTGGCAGAGGTCCACAGGCGAAGAAAGCCTTAGACAGGAGGGTAAATATGTGTTCAATTCCCCGGCTTCTAGGCGGCTCCATCAGTCGATGTTATTAAAAACGTGATCGATCAAGAGCCAATGACAATTGTCGGCTTCTTATTAAAAAGGCGGGGTAGAGGGCAGGGGGGCGTGAGGGGATGGTGGCGGTGGGGTGTGTGAGAGTGTACTAGGTGGAATGCAATAAATGTCATCATGTACGTGTTGACACACGTGTGTATATATAGACTCCTATAACAGCGGAAGCCCAGGGAGATAGAACGAGGGCGAGATAGAGGAGGGAGGAGGGGGGGGGGGGGAGGCGGGGAAGGGAGGAGAGAGTATTTAAAGAGCGAGAGTTAGAGACCTTGCGGTTGGTTTGAGACAAGTTTTGACCTGTAAGGTCGGAGCGGTATAGTCGGAAGGTGTAAACTAACTAAATTACACAATATTTTAATCGACAGTGGCCGTTCATTATAATGAGAGACTTCACGTGCGATGTCCTTTATATCACACCCACCAATGGCCAGAGTTTGTAAGACCAAAGGAAAAAAAGAGCCAACTACAAAACAAATGTAAATTATTAATCGAAATAATGTGTTGAGCTCCGTCCTTTTACGCAAGTGAAAGAATTACTGTAATATGTCAAATCTCAACATTCATAATTACCAATGTATACTTATATTCCGTTAGAATTCACTCTTCACCATGGATGTGAAAGCTAATGTAGTTTAAAGTGTTCGTGCCACGCAAAAACAACTTTAGTTCATATTAATCTTCTGTGTTTCCACGCTTATATTATCGAGCTGTAACGCCCCAACTGGTACAAGCGCATACTTTTCCCACTTGTTTTTGCACCTACCAATTGAACCTTTGCGAGCGAGGAAAGTGACGTCAAAGGGGAATACAAACGCATGTGCTTTCATATTGAGACTCAGATTCTCTCAGCTCATTGGCTTGAACTCAGCGAAACGCACTCAACCATGCAAACAATACACGCCCTCGACCACAGATGTCTACGCACTGCATCAAAGCTCACCTGTCAATCTTATGACATCATTGGGGAATTTTCAAATAACGCTCAGATGCAATGCTCCCAGAAATAAACCCGCCGGATCTCACTTTTGCTACTG
>OZ025255.1:19539758-19569507 GCA_964019135.1 Arenicola marina
AATGAAATTAGTTGGTGTTTTTTAGACCGCCTGTGTCCACACAAAGGTTAAACCGGGGCACCGAACCTCCAGCAGCCATGAAAGATGGACGAATGGATGAAACATGCCTCCCATTACATGCCCAGGCCCGGATGATGGAAACCCGGGACCTATTGATCTGTGGTCTAGTGTTCTAACCACTACACCATTGAGGCTCCCGACTGGGATTGCAGGGTGCTTTCACTCTAAAAGTCTATATGACCTCCAGCAGGAGAAGACTCTTGTGACGCCACGTGGTGACAAAGCTAATGACCACCACGTGTCCCGCCAAAGTTAAACCGGAGGGGAAGGGTAATTTACCTTAAACAGGCCTAATTTTGAGTTCCCTGCCTCAAGCTGGAACAGAAATGCGGATGAGTGGTGCGGGGTACCATTGAATGTCCCACACATCACCCAGGCACCATGCCCTAGCCCCCCGCTCTGCCCCTCACCCCTCCCCCCCTTATCTCTTCCCCCTTCAGCAGCAGAAACATGGCGCCATTCGTCTTGACAAAATCCGTTTTTTTTTCTTATTCTGCTTGAAAGCACACCACCTCTGAGCGGTTCTTCTTCTTCGTCTTGTCACTGGCTGGGGCATGAGTTAAGGTCACCCTTCCACCCCCATGCCTCATCACCTTAAATAAAAACGCATCCTCCCCTACCTCCTCTCCCTACCTTCTCCCCTCCCCCCCCCCCATCCCTCCTCTCTTCCTTCCGACATGGGCCTGGCTAACCCTCTACTCCGTTAACCCCGCTAACCCCCTACCCCCCAGCCCCCTACTGCCCCCCCCCCCCCAGGTAGCCGCCTCATTGCCCCCCAATCAAGCCTCAGTGCCTCGCCGGGACATTGGTTGCCTGTTACCACTCCGCGCGTCTCTTCCCAGGAAATGAATCAGCCACCTGAAGACTGAGCCGAGCGGAAACAGGGGTGGAGGGGGGGGGGGGGGGTCGGGGGGGGGGGTCGGGGGGCGGGGGGGGGGGGGCCGATGTCGGATGTGGTGCCAGACACACACAGAGACAGATGGATGAGCCAGGCAGCACGTGTTTAAAGGTTACCTGTTTTATCCCCGCCAGTTCGGTCAATCCGGCGTGCTGATTGGTGAATGACGTCCCTCCAAGACAGACACGCCTCACGGGATTCATGGCTGGATGGGGGGGGGGGGCCTGGTGGGGGGGGGGGGGTGCGCAGGGTGAGAGGGCCGAGGTGCCGAATGGGTGGCGGTATCGGGTGGGTAGTTACCGAGTCTGTTGATGGTAGAGTGGTAGTTTGGGGGTACCGGGTGGGTGGGGTGGTGTATAGCGTGGGGTGGTGTACCGGGAGAATGGTGTACAGGGTGAGTGGTGAACCGGGTGAGTGGTGTACCGGGTGGGTGGTGTACCGGGTGGGTGGTGTACCGGGTGGGTGGCGTACAGCGTGGGTGAGTGGTGTACCGGGTGGGCGAGACACTGGGTAAGTGGGGGAGTGGGCGGGTGGGTTGTTACCAGGTGGGTGGTGTGCCGGGTGAGTGGTGTACTAGGTGGTTGGGCGGGTGGGTTGTTACCAGGTGGGTGGTGTGCCGGGTGAGTGGTGTACTAGGTGGTTGGGCAAGTTGGTTGTTACCAGGTGGGTGGTGTGCCGGGTGAGTGGTGTACTAGGTGGTTGGGCGGGTGGGTTGTTACCAGGTGGGTGGTGTGCCGGGTGAGTGGTGTACTAGGTGGTTGGGCGGGTGGGTTGTTACCAGGTGGGTGGTGTGCCGGGTGAGTGGTGTACTAGGTAGTTGGGCGGGTGGGTTGTTACCGGGTGGGTGGTGTGCCGGGTGAGTGGTGTACTAGGTGGTTGGGCGGGTGGGTTGTTACCAGGTGGGTGGTGTGCCGGGTGAGTGGTGTACTAGGTGGTTGGGCGGGTGGGTTGTTACCAGGTGGGTGGTGTGCCGGGTGAGTGGTGTACTAGGTGGTTGGGCGGGTGGGTTGTTACCAGGTGGGTGGTGTGCCGGGTGGGTGGTGTACTAGGTGGTTGGGCGGGTGGGTTGTTACCAAGTGGGTGGTGTGCCGGGTGAGTGGTGTACTAGGTGGTTGGGCGGGTGGGTTGTTACCAGGTGGGTGGTGTGCCGGGTGAGTGGTGTACTAGGTGGTTGGGCGGGTGGGTTGTTGCCAGGTGGGTAGTGTGCCGGGTGAGTGGTGTACTAGGTGGTTGGGCGGGTGGGTTGTTACCAGGTGGGTGGTGTGCCGGGTGAGTGGTGTACTAGGTGGTTAGGCGGGTGGGTTGTTACCAGGTGGGCGGTGTGCCGGGTGAGTGGTGTACTAGGTGGTTAGGCGGGTGGGTTGTTACCAGGTGGGTGGTGTGCCGCGTGAGTGGTGTACTAGGTGGTTGGGCGGGTGGGTTGTTACCAGGTGGGTGGTGTGCCGGGTGAGTGGTGTACTAGGTGGTTGGGCGGGTGGGTTGTTACCAGGTGGGTGGTGTGCCGGGTGAGTGGTGTACTAGGTGGTTAGGCGGGGTGGGTTGTTACCAGGTGGGCGGTGTGCCGGGTGAGTGGTGTACTAGGTGGTTAGGCGGGTGGGTTGTTACCAGGTGGGTGGTGTGCCGCGTGAGTGGTGTACTAGGTGGTTGGGCGGGTGGGTTGTTACCAGGTGGGCGGTGTGCCGGGTGAGTGGTGTACTAGGTGGTTGGGCGGGTGGGTTGTTACCAGGTGGGTGGTGTGCCGGGTGAGTGGTGTACTAGGTGGTTGGGCGGGTGGGTTGTTACCAGGTGGTAGGTGTGCCGGGTGAGTGGTGTACTAGGTGGTTGGGCGGGTGGGTTGTTACCAGGTGGGTGGTGTGCCGGGTGAATGGTGTACTAGGTGGTTGGGCGGGTGGGTTGTTACCAGGTGGGTGGTGTGCCGGGTGAATGGTGTACTAGGTGGTTGGGCGGGTGGGTTGTTACCAGGTGGGTGGTGTGCCGGGTGAGTGGTGTACTAGGTGGTTGGGCGGGTGGGTTGTTACCAGGTGGGTGGTGTGCCGGGTGAGTGGTGTACCAGGTGGTTGGGCGGGTGGGTTGTTACCAGGTGGGCGGTTGTGCCGGGTGAGTGGTGTACTAGGTGGTTCGTCGATTACAGGGTGGTTAGTTTGCATGGGGGGGGGGGCAGGGTAGGTGGTGTACCGGGGGGGGGGTTACTTGATTGTTTCCAGGAATGCGTGTGATTGGTCCACTCTTATCACGTGTCACGTGTCACGTGGTACATACCCCTGTAGATGACAACCAAGCCGTGTAATCTCACCTGCCCACTGCGACAACTGCTCCCAATATATTTCATAAAACATCGTCTCAAATGGATTCCTTTTGCAGAATCTTCAGTGAATACGCCACATTATCCGTTACAATGATTCTGAGTAGCGCAAGATGTTGACACCCGACTGACCGTGTTCTTCTTCTTTTGGGGTTTTATTTTTTGTATGCGACATATTGCAGGGGGCACTAGCCATGCCTACAGTATACGGGGCCCTGGTCTTATGGAACGACCCTTGTAATGATATGAATTAGTTGTTTGCATTATAGCCGTGGTTAAACAGGCGGGGGGATGCAGATTTTACAATAACATCATGAGCCTGTCAGTAGACGTTATTGAGTAATAACCGTGATAGCTTGATTTTGCAATAATCTCACGTTGGCTGGCTGTAGACAGTTAATGTGGATTTATCGCGGATGGTTACATTTCGAGTTGATGGACTGCTGACGTATTTCAATCTTGGACGGCATAATATAAGTGTCCAGGCGATAGTTAAATCTGAGTATTCCGGGGGCGAAACTTTAGCTTCCGTACACGTTTTTGGCGTCGGTTCATGTTCCACTCATAAATCTTTAAATGTCGGATGTGTTTTACGAGGAGCCTGTGCTGTGAACACGGAAGAGACGGCACTTCAGTTCCTGTGTATAGGGCGTTATGGGAGAGGAGGACCAGAGAGAACGGGGCCAAACTACGCTTTGGGAAAACCCGAGGCTTAAGTGGCAGAGATTTCCCCCTGTTGTCAAGTCCATTAGAGATAACAGATTTGCTCTTTGAGGCTCCCCGGCGGATTGTGGCAAGTGGCAGGGCGATGGCAGCTGGAGAGCTGCCCAGGGCGGGGGTAACACTCGTGGGGTTTATATGGTACCGGGTGGGGGGTGGCGGGCAGGGCGGTGGGGGGGGGGGGCTGGATATATACTCTCTGAAGGGGTAGTATACAGAGTGCCCTGTCGGGACGTGGGGATATGACCAAGCCGTGACGGGCCCAAGTTTAGAATAGGACGCGGGTCGGGGACCCAAACTGCGTCATTGGTTAATTGGGTGGCACATGCTGCTGCCGAGATGTATGGCAGGTCCCTCCAACTGACGTATAATTATAAACTAATTGTAGCCATGTAATCTGTTGAATTTGAGCTTCACAGAAAATGTAAGGGACTCGATAGACGAAGAAACACAATTTCCAATAAAAAAAATGCGTAACGAGAATTAAGCCTACCACACCAATGTGGTGTTGTACTTTGGCATGTTTGGTACGTGTAAGACATATTCATGAAACTCCTGCTATCAGATATGTGTAGACACGTGCCGCCACAACACCCACGAACCACGTGGACTTGTAAAGTGCAAGTAACAAGTTTTATTAACAATTAGTTAAAACAGGGGGTGGGCGTGTAGTTAACAATGCCTAGGCTGCCTTATGACATAATAATGTGTTCATGTAGCAGTCTGCAGGTCAAGAGACAGTTAATAATGAACCCGCCTTGCCTTCATCCTCCCGTCACAACGGATGTCACTCTTCGGTTGTCAACCCTTCCGGTGGCTGACCCCGACTTCCGGCCTGTCAGCCAATCAGCGAGGGCCGCCCCGGGTCACGTGCTAGGGCGGGTGAAGCAGCTCACTCCCCGGCCGTTTTTACACGGTTGAGACCCACCTGAGGAGCTGTCGTTACACGGTTGAGACCCACCTGAAGAGCTGTTGTTACACGGTTGAGACCCACCTGAAGAGCTGTTGTTACACGGTTGAGACCCACCTGAAGAGCTGTTGTTACACGGTTGAGACCCATCTGAATAGCTGTTGTTACACGGTTGAGACCCACCTGAATAGCTGTTGTTACACGGTTGAGACCCACCTGAAGAGCTGTTGTTACACGGTTGAGACCCACTTGAAGGGTTGAGACCCACCTGAAGAGCTGTTGTTACACTTGAAGGGTCTCCCGACTTTTGAAGTGATGGGGGCAAGCGACCTCCCGAGGTGAGAGGAAACCAAAGACAACGACAGAAAGGAGAGAAAGGAGCGAGAGAGATAGAGAGAGCGAGCAAGCCGGAAAAGATGCCAGCGACTCGACCCCGATTGCCCCCCCCGCCCCCGCAGCCTCCTTGTCTCGCGTCCCCCGCCCCTCATGCACCCCCCCCCCCCACGCCCCCTCCTACCTCACCCACCTACACGCACACAGTGGAACAATTGCCCTGTGCCGGCACGGAAAACTAACATTGACACGCAGGTGGTAAGCCTGAAGTGTTTGCGAGGGGGAGTTGGCAACAAGTCACCAAGGCCGCTGTATAATAAATTGGCCACTTCAAGCCTTCCTTAGGACACATGTACACACACCCTGTGAGGCCGCGATTGGTCGCCTGTGTGGTTGATCCTGATTGTCTGTGGGCGGTCACACGGCTTAACATCTCAAGGGGAACACGGGGAATCCGTTCAATTAAAGTGTTTACTGCGCCATATTGGAGTCATTAAAGTCACGTGACACTAAACGATCCGCGTTGACGTAGCACGAGTCCTCAATGATGCCAGCAATGGTAGTCCTTTTGTGGGGAGATTGAAGGGTCGTGTGTCCGACGTGTAACCGATATATTTAACATACTGAACATAGTAAACGGACGATTAACGAAATACAGACTAAAATACGAAAGCTAATGTTAAAGAATCTTACGGCGGAAATAAAATGCACTATACACCACGTATTGGCCAAAAAGTGGGTCTGAACTCTTCTTTGAACGGAATAATTATGAAAGCCATGACGATAACAACACGAGAATTCAGAGCGAATCTAAGTTAAATTTATATTATTATGGGTGAGTTTGATTAATTGGCTCAAATGGTATGCAAAACAGAAGGAACATCACGATGGGCTCAGCGTGGTTCGCGTGGTACATAATTGTCTATGGCATAAAATCCTACATGCAACATGGGTGGGTTGGATTTTTGTCCTCACTTGGGTATGAGGCAAATGGGGTTATCTCGTGCTCGGCGACTTATTTGGTAGGTACACCTATTCACATACAGTCGTATAGACCGGCAATGTAATGTCCCTCAATGGGGAGGGAACTGGGGCGTGTAAATGCCCCCCTCCCCGTCACCCCCCGCCATCCCCCTGCTTTACCCTCCACCTCCCCTCCCCGGTCTTTGTGCAATATGGCCCGGATACCATCTTCAGAGGGAAATATCGTTTTAAAAAAAACCTTTCATTGCGACACGCTGAGGAAGCTAACCATCAAATTAAACGGCGCGCGACCGTGTCTCAAGG
Source organism: Arenicola marina (assembly GCA_964019135.1). NCBI lineage: Eukaryota > Metazoa > Annelida > Polychaeta > Arenicolidae > Arenicola > Arenicola marina. The sequence continues at coordinate 19,546,269 of OZ025255.1, forward strand.
GCCATACATTTATGTAGGTGAGGCGGGGGGGGGGGGGGGGCGGGGGGGGGTGGAGGAATGAGAGGAGAGGGGGGGGGTTAAATTCACGAGACGACGGAGAGGGGGCGCTGCTGCTGTAATGGCGACGGGGACATCGAGAACCCCACGGGGAGCGAGTGAAGGGAGTGGTAGTGGTAAGCATGGGCGACCACTGCGGTGTCATACCTCCCACTGCCCCTCCCCCCACCCCCCGGCCCCGGTCCCCCCCCCCACCTGCCACACCCCAGTACAGCCAGCTCTAATGACACTACTGCAGCCAAGTGGCTTTTGTGCGACTGGCAATTCAATTTCTGATAGTGCATGATTGCGACATCGCGAAAAAGGTGGAATGTGGGGTGGGGGCGCAATGGGGATGGGTGGGGGGGGTATAGGGGGTGACTTGGTAGGACGAGGGAGCTAGTAGTTGGCGGCTGAAGGTGGGGTGGGGTGCTATATCGAACTGAGATGGGGGTGGTGGGGTGGGGGTGTCTCCACTCTTACGGCCTGCCATGGTATTACCCGCCTACCAAGGCCGACTCCACTAAGTTAGGGCCCTTTGCCCTTGCTGATGAAGTGGCGGAGGCGGCGGCGGGGCGGCGGCGGCGGAGGCGGCGGCGGCGTCGTGTTCGGCTGTCGATGATGACGTACGCGGCTAGTGTTTCCTGCCGCCGGGTCATTGTGTATTAATAGGTGGACGGTTAGAGTGAGTGCACATGTAATCGCTGGCCGAGTGAGGTCGCATTTAATTGCGGTAAGAACTACGTGCAGTAAATCGGTAAAATGGACAGATGGGTCTGCGAGTCTGATGCAGTGATTTATTCTCGTTGATGAAACAAGACGTCAGCGGTAGCCTGAAAGTGAACTGTTTTTTTCTTGTACGTGTCCAACGGATGGCGCTGTGTGTGTTTAACGGATGGCGCTGTGTTTGTATAACGGATGACGCTGCATGTGTTTAACGGATGCGCTGTGTGTTTAATTGATGGCGCCGTATGTGTTTAGGGGATGGCGATGTGTGTGTTCAACAGATGGCGATGTGTGTGTTCAACGGATGGCGCTGTATGTGTTTAACGGATGGCGCTGTATGTGTTTAGGGGATGGCGATTTGTGCGTTTAACGGATGGCCCTGTGTGTGTTTAGGGGATGGCGATGTATGTGTTTAGGGGATGGCGATGTATGTGTTTAAAGGTTGGCGCTGTATGTGTTTAGGGGATGGCGATGTGTGTGTTCAACAGATGGCGATGTGTGTGTGCAACAGATGGCGATGTGTGTGTTCAACTGATGGCGATGTATGTGTTTAACGGATGGCGATGTATGTGTTTAACGAATGGTGATGTATGTGTTTAACGGATGGCGCTGTGTTTGTTTAGGGGATGGCGATGTATGTGTTTAAAGGATGGCGTTGTATGTGTTTAGGGGATGGCGATTTGTGCGTTTAACGGATGGCCCTGTGTGTGTTTAGGGGATGGCGATGTATGTGTTTAAAGGATGGCGCTGTATGTGTTTAGGGGATGGCGATGTGTGTGTTCAACAGATGGCGATGTGTGTGTGCAACAGATGGCGATGTGTGTGTTCAACGGATGGCGATGTATGTGTTTAACGGATGGCGATGTATGTGTTTAACGAATGGTGATGTATGTGTTTAACGAATGGCGATGCATGTGTTTAACGGATGGCGCTTGTGTGTTTAGCGGATGGTGATGTATGTGTTCAACAGATGGCGCTGTGTGTGTTTAGGGGATGGCGCTTGTGTGTTTAACGGATGGTGATGTATGGGTTCAACAGATGGCGCTGTGTGTCTTTAGGGGATGGCGATGTGTGTGTCTAACGGATGGTGATGTATGTGTTTAACGAATGGCGCTGGTGTGTTTAACGGATGGCTATGTGTGTTAATCTTGTGCTAATCGTCTTGTCGCTAATCAGGACAAACATATCGAGGGGTACCTTTCTCATTTGGTATCACGCAGCCTACGTGAGACCTACGTGACGCAGGTCTCGCGTTTATCTGTTCATACTTCCTTGCTGTGTCGTTTTGCACCTGATTATGTGTCATATTATGTCCAATCCAGACCCGCTTTGGGGCTGCATCTGTGTGACCACGTGGCCGCTACAACGACAAGGATGGGGAAACAGGGGCGCCATGAAAATAGCATTTACATAAACACATGGAGGGCCTTAAGCAAAGAACCCAGGCCTGGCGGCAGGTTGAGAGAGCGGTGGCAATGTGAAAGAGGGCGATAATAGATGATCGTGAGAGTAAGTGAGTGATATAGAGACGGCGTAAGACAGAAAAAGACACAGGGAGAGAGAGACAGACAGAGGGAGAAGAGAGGGGCCCGAGAGTGGGAACTTGGGAGTAGGGGGGAGGGGGGGGGGGAGAAAGCGAAAGATACCGAGAGGCAAACTTTCAGGGAAACTGAGAGAGAAACCGAGATAAACCGAGAAAAGACGAGAGATAAACTGTCAGAGAAACTAAAGGAGAAACAGAGAAACCGAGAGAGAAAGCGTGATTGAGAGAGAGCGAGATAGACAGAGACACGGAAAGGGCCAGCGGTGAGATCCCCCCTTACATCCCCCCTTACATCCCCCCTGACACCCCCCAGGGGCCCGCAGTCTGCACACCTCGGCCACAAGATGGCCGCCGGGTCCATTAGGCCGACGCGCGCACAAAATCCCCGCCACCCGTCAAACCTACCCTCTCCCCCACCCCCCCCCACCTCCTCCCCCTCCCCCTCCTCCACCACCCCCCGTCACCTCCATCTATACCCCCGACCACTTACGTGATCTCACCCTGTCCGTCTGGAGAAGACGGAGGCGCTGCTGCTGGCGGATAACGGTGGTGGCATCAATTTTGCATGCCAAAGGGTTCCAGAGACAATGGATTTGTCAGGGTAAAAGGGTGCTTACGGCGAGGATAAATGTAGTCGTGGCAGTGCTATAAAATGGTTATAGGGGTGTGTGTGTGTGCAGGGGGTGGGGGGGGGGGGGGTGACGGAGGATGTGCTGAAGGTGTTCATGGATGGAGGGAGGGACGGGGGGGGTGGTGCGGGATCAGGGGTGGGGACGAGGATATGCTGGATGTGCTGGTTCAGGAAGAGTGGAGGGAGGGAGAGGGAAACGCGAGGGGGCGCGGAAGATGTTGGTGAGGGACGCAGGTGAAGGCGGGAGGGGGCCAAGCGTGGGGACGAGGGCATGTTGAATGTGTTGGTGAGGGGGGGGGGGCGGAGGGGCGAGGGTGCGCTGAAGATGGTGTTGGTGTTGGCGAGGTGGGGTGGGGTAGGGCGGGGCGGAAAGTGGGCAGGTGACGAGGTGGCCGCGTTGAGGGCACGTTTCCTTAGTTGGTTGTCCGTTGTTTATGGATGTGTTGAAGGACGTGCCCCCCCGGCAATCCCACGGGCAGGGCAAGATACCCCCTTCGCCGCTAAGCCTGTCACTTCCTACCCTCCCCTCCCCTCCCCTCACGCCACTACCCCCTACCTTACCCCACTCACCCTCATTCTCCCGAGAGTCCTTCCCCCCCTGAGGCGGTCTGTTCTCTTCACACTGCCGTCATGCCATCATCTACATCCCTCAGCCACCCCCCCCCCTCTCCGCCTTCTCTCGCCTGTTCTCTCCGAGACACTGAGCTACCGACGGCCTTTTGGATGCAGTCCTTGTATTAATGTCCGCGGTCTCTCGTTGTCTCCCGCGGTCTATGGCGGTCTCGATCTCCCAGCAGAGGGCGTTACGCTTGCGCCATAGTCCCTCTGCCCCACGTCAAGTTTAACCATCAGAATTATCCTTCATACGCGAAAATTGAAATGAATCTAATCGAAGGTAAATTCGCAGTTTAGCATCAAATACACCACTGTTTAGCATTAATTTTACTGTGCCACTGGTACCACACATGACAAATGCATTTGAGTTTGATTAATTTGAAGCCATGTTACTTTCGCACTATGTTTTCGAGTGCGGTCGAGGTCAAAGGCGTGAAACGTTTTGAAATTTGACCCCGTGTTACTTTGAAATAATTTTTCACTTTAAAACACTTTCATTGTGATCATTCGACAACGGAATGCCTATATTTTTCAAATTCCGCATCTAAAATTCAATATTCAATCTAAAAAAAACCTCTAAACCCATTCGTGACCCCAGGACCGCTGGGGTCAACCGTCAGGTGGGCGGTGACGTGGGGCGGAGGTGATGATGTGAGGAACGAGCGCCCTCTGCTGGCATAGTGTGGCGGTCTATCACGGTCTCTTGCTGACTGTCATACGCTCTCACGTTCTTTTTGGCTGATCTCCCTCATTCTTGTCCTCTATCCATCTCTCATCCTCACCATCTACCTCTCTCTCCCTCTCTTTTTCTCTCTCTTTCTTTCTTTTTCTCTGCTGTCTCTGCTGATACCTCTCGCCATATCTCACTCGCAGTTCCATCCTTTCTCTCTCCATATCGCTCACCATTTATTTCTGCCTTTCGCTGTCGCTCCCCATCTTTTGTGTCTCTCAGCGCTTGTCAGTGTTTCGCGGCGCCAGAATCGTGCCCCCCCCCCCCCCCCCAAACCATCCACTTAGGTTGCTTATGAAGCCATAAAGCACGCTAAAAGCATGGCTGGCTTAATACATACGGACGTCGGTCCTGGTGAGAAATGGACGGCACTCGGTTCAGCTAGGGTACGGACCCCACCCTGTCGGGGTACGGACCCCACCCTGTCGGAGTTCGGACCCCACCCTGTCGGGACACGGACCCCACCCTGTCGGGGTACGGACCCCACCCTGTCGGGGTACGGACCCCACCCTGTCGGGTCCTGTCAGCCTGTCGCGTGTCGGTGACCTGGGGAGGCAGCTGACGATGGAGGGTGGCGGGGCGTGGGGTTGGGGTTTGGGTGGGGGTTGGGTGGGTGGTTGGTGGGTGGTTGGATGGAAGGTTGGGTTGTGGGTTAGCCGGGGTTGGCTGGGAGGTTGGGGGGTGAGATAGGGGTCCTCACGGGGCGCAGCTGTCTCGGTGACGGGAATGGCAGGGATTTGGTGCTTCCTGCCGCCTGCTCTATTGGTCGGGTCTATTGGGCGGGTCTATTGGTCGGGTCTATTGGTAGGGTCTATTGGTCGGGTCTATTGGTCGGGTCTATTAGCCGGGTCTATTAGCCGGGTCTATTGGCCGGGTCTATTGGTCGGGTCTATTGGCCGGGTCTATTGGTCGAGTCTATTGGTCGGGTCTATTGGTCGGCTCTATTGGTCGGCTCTATTGGTCGGGTCTATTGGTCGGGTCTATTTTTCAGGTCTAGTGGTCGGGTCTATTGGTCGGGTATTTTGGCCGGGTCTGTTGGTCCGGTCTATTGGTCGGGTCTATTGGTCGGGTCTATTGGTCGGGTCTATTGGTCGGGTCTATTGGTCGGGTCTATTGGTCGGGTCTATTGGTCGGGTCTATTGGCCGGGTCTATTGGCCGGGTCTTTTGAACGGGTATATTTGCCTCGTCATCTGGTTTAATTCTCATCACTTGCTCCGGCACTCGGCCACCGGCTGTCTGTGTGGGTTAAGAACACTTTACAGTCAGTCGCAGACACGTCGAGACGCTCGGGAGAGAGCAAAACGCTCGCTGGGTGAGTGGCACGTGGTCAATACGCTCATCCTTAACCACCGCCTCCGGTCATTAGTGCCAGGAGTGGAGTCAAACTCCTTAACGAACGGGGCTGGGGGGGGGGGGGGCAATTGCAAAGTAAAAGGTCAAGAGCGGATGCGGTGGCGGGGGGGTGGGGGGGGGGAGGAGGGGGGTGGGTAGAGGGCCTCTCCACCCCCGGCCTCCACCCACTCGCACATATCTCCGGGAACGATAAAGATCACCTAGGAGATGTTTGAATTTTGGGCTTCACGTGTGTGACCGTGGTGTTTCCATGGTGATTACACGCATCGCGGTAGGGTGAGGACGGGACTACTTAGGATGGCGCTGCGGGTAGGGGTAGGCGGGGGTAGGGATAGGAGTAGGCACGGGTGGTGGTAGGGGCAGGGGTAGACGGCGGTTGGGGTGGGGTAACACTAGGGGGTGGGGGCAGGGGGAAGGATATGCGGGGGCAGGGTAGCCGGAGGTGGGAGTAAGCAGTGGAATCAAATCCCGAAGCGAATGGTGACTTTCGTAAAAACTCCCATAATATTTCCGCCCAAGCGGAGATCTGATATGATGTAACTCCGCGTGTTATCACCCTGTTATCACCGTGATATCACCCTGTTATCATCCTGTTATCACCCTGTTATCACCGTGATATCACCCTGTTATCACCCTGTTATCACCCTGTTATCACCCTGTTATCACTCTTTTATCGCCATGTTATCTCCGTGTTATCGCTGTATTATTGCCAGTGGCAGTGCCTACTAAAGGATTATTGGATGCTTCCTAGACTACGGTCTACGCCGTGTCTGCCGCCCACGTCGTCATGGAGGCGAGATGAACCACGTGGTTATATCACGTGGTTATATCACGTGGTCTTATCACAGGTCTGCTGTGTTGGGAAATGTTAGGCTTTGGTCATCGTGGCTGGTGTGTGGGCGTCTCAGCATAAGGTACGATGTTAGTAGCCAGAACAACCCCGGGGTTGGAAAATCAGGGTGGCTGGGAGTCGTGATCCGTGGAGGTCTGAAGGGGGTGGTCAGGGCAGCCCTGGGGGTGGTGACGTGGTCAGACAGCCCGGGGGTTAGTGGCCAGGGCAGGTTGGAGTGGTGGCCAGGACGGTCTCGGGGCAGTGGCCAGGGCAGCGGGGACACATACTAGCTTGGTGGACTGTCCGGTTGCCTCCTCTCCCCTGCCCCGCCCCGCCCCGCCCCGCCCTGGCCCGCACCCCCACTGTCCCCTTCACAATTCGTGCGGCGCCACGCCCCAACAAGTGATGAGGATAGGTGTCTGCTGAGATGCTCCCAGAAGGCCCCAGAAGTCTTCTCGCCTCTCGTCCGCCCACCCCCTTATCACCCCACCCAACGCACCTCTACCACCCCCCATCTCTCCAGTCCCCCCCCCCCACCATTCCACCCCCAACCCACCCCAGACAGGCGGTCTCAATCGCACCCTTAGTGCCTCGCCTCACGCGAGGCCGCGGCCATGTTTTATAGCGCCCAGTGGCGCCGCCTTGCGACGGCGGGTCCCTTCAACCCCCCGGTCTGCACCCCGTCGCCGCCCATGTCTCCCTCATTTAGATGTATTTGATCTCACACCCCTCGGGTTGAAGGCGGTGCGACCATTACCATGCACGCCGGGAATGGGAAAATGTTTGTTTATTTGCACACAGCAACGTAACTCCTGACGACAGAATTGAACGAAGGCCGAACCACCAGCTAAGATGACGGTAGAATTGAACGAAGGCCGAACCACCAGCTAAGATGACGGTAGAATTGAACGAAGGCCGCTCTACCGCTAAGAAGACGGTTGAATGGAAACAAAAATCACATCACCGCCAAGAGGACGTTAGAATAGAAACGACCGTCGCACTTTCGCTAAGAAGACGGTAGAATGGAAACGTAGATCGCACTGTCGCTTAGTCACCGACCTTTAAGTCAGAGAACACCCGTGTAACAGTTCATTCTTGAAAAGATATGTACTCGGCTTGCGCCTCGTACATTCTTTTTCAAGAATGTACTGTTACATGAGCATTCTCCTTACCATAACCGTATGACTGAAATGAAGAAACTGGAGTTTATGTGCCAGCGGATTGAGAGGTTGTTTCCCCGTCCATATGGAGCTTAAGAGGCGTGGACGTGGTTGAGCCATGCTGAGGGCTACTACGGTCGTTACGGTGATCTGTGGACTGGAGAGAGCAACAGGGGCGAACCATTATCTCAATTAGAGCAATGTGCCCCCCCCCCCTCCATCCAACCCACTTCCTGCCAAGGCAGTGGCATCTTTTTCGTGGCACTCGTTTAGTCTGCTGTACTGTGGGTTCAATATGGCGACATGAAGCCATGCGGTAGTGACATACGCCCCCCGCCCCTTCCAAGCCACCCACCCCCGGCAACCCCAAACACTGGAGCCTATGCTCAATCAGTGAATGGAAGCTGTCTATGTACATTACGGGCTAATGGACTCCGGCTGAAATGAGCAAGTTAACGACCCCGGGGGAAGCCCAGGGCACCCATGGGCACTCCGGGTTAATACGATGGGCCACTCGTCAGGTGCTAAATGGAGGTTTTCTGTTCTCCTCCGATGGTTGGCCTTCTATATGGCGCTACTGTTTGGTTCACTGTGGTTTGGGTTTGTTCCGTAAGGCTTCCAGTCTTGTAGATATTCAGTCGTTCAATCCCCATGTCCTTCAATCCCCATGTCCTACAATCCCCATGTCCTGCAATCCCCAAGTCCTTCAATCCCCAAATTGTCCAATCCCCGAGCCCAACATTTCACAGGTCATCTAATCCCTATGTCCTCATACTTATGCCTTTTGATTCCCAGGTCTTTTATTTCCCAGGTCGTTTGATTCCCATATCCTTTGATTCCCATATCCTTTGAATCCCATGTCCTTTGATCCCCATGTCCTTCGATCCCCATGTCCTTTGATTCCCATGTCCTTTGATTCCCATGTCCTTTGATCCCCATGTCCTTTGATTCCCATGTCCTTTGATTCCCATGTCCTTTGATCCCCATCTTCTTTGATTCCCATGTTCTTTGATTCCCATGTTCTTTGATTTTCATGTCTTTTCATTCCCATGTCCTCCGATCCCCAAGTAACCCCATTCCTTTTTTCCGTCCAGCCTCGAATCCCCTGATCTTATTGAATCCTGCCTTCCCCCTTCTCCCCATCTCCCACTGCCCTCCGTGCCTCTCCCCCTCCCTTATCCACCTGTCCTTCTATGCCATTACCTTGCTGAAACCTTGTTGTTTCGTATCCACTTATGCCCCCCCCCCCCTAGCCCTCATATCATTTACTCCTCCAGTCTTACCCCACTCTCAAATGTGCTCCGGGTCACCCATTTTAAATAATTTGTAGTCTCTCCTCTCATCCTCTGCATTCTTTTCATTGTACCTCTCTGGACGCAGAACCACATTCCGGTCGAGCCGAGCTAAATGCGTCTTGGATGGGGCATTAGGTGGCGTTTGACAACCGTTTCACGGCGTTTGTTTACCCGCAAATACGCCAGCGCGGTCCCGGGGGAGCCCTCTCGGTGGTGACCTCAACCGCTAAGCGCAAACTTTATGACGGTCCACAGAATACTCCCAGCATTACGTGTGATACAATGGCAAAGACGTCGTCTATTGATAGAGGGGCCTATTAGACCCAGCATATCCCAGCACTGAAGCAGAACACGCAATTCAGTCTCGTTTCATTTCTTTGTCCCGCAGCTGCCATGTCATGTGGTAGAATAAAAAAAAATGGACTTGTATAGAAAGCCTATTAACGCGACATTTTTGTATTATTATATGGGAGCAACGCTTCTTGCTGTATATATTTTATAAATTTGATTAATTACGTCTTACGTTTTTCAGGGTGTTTATGTCTTACATATTAAATAGGCGACGGTCTAAAATTCACTCAGCCATGATTGAAATATCAGTGCTATATTTGACTGAACCACCAATCAAATACATGTACTACTAAAATACCACTCATACCGCAAACAGCCACCAATCTGCCGCCAGTAAAATCCCTCAAACACCATTTAAATGCCAATCAATCGCAATTTGAACGCCGTCAAAAACACCAATAATGGCTCAATTGAAAATAAAACACATTCACTTACGAATGAAGCTTCTTTCGGACATCATTCCAACAGGAATCAAACCGTAAGCAAACGCTGAATCCACGACCAAGCAATGCCCACTCACATGCCACTCACATGCCACTCACACGGCTTTCCCATGCCAATTAAATCGCCAACCATTCGTCATATCGTCCGCCAAACGCACGCCAAATCAAACACCAATCACACGCCGCTCAAATACCAATCATACGCCAATCACACGCCAATCACACGCGACATCAAACACCAATCGCACGCCAATCACACGCGACATCAAACACCAATCACAAGCAATCACACGCCAATCACACGCCAATCACACGCGACATCAAACACCAATCACACGGCAATCACACGCGACATCAAACACCAATCGCACGCCAATCACACGCGACATCAAACACCAATCGCACGCCAATCCCTCGCGACATCAAACACCAATCACAAGCAATCACACGCCAATCACACGCCGCTCAAACACCAATCATACGCCAATCACCCGCCAATAACACGCGACATCAAACACCAATCGCACGCCAATCACTTGCGACATCAGACACCAATCGTACGCCAATCCCACGTGACATCAAACACCAATCGCACGACCAATGCACGCCAAATCAAACACCAATCATACGCCAATACCACGTCAAACCAACCCTGAAACACGTTTTGCTGACGTTTCTGTTTTGTTGATTTCAGCGACGGGCCAATACCGGGACGGGTATTACTCCCGCAATGACAAGAAGCCTCGCTTCAGACCGACCATGAACAACATCACGACATCACCAGGCGACCGAGCAGTCCTCAAGTGTAAAGTGGAGAACCTGGGCACCAAGACGGTAGGCCAACACGCAATGTCTATCCGTCAAGGGACCTCTCATCTGCTCAAAGACCTTCGCATTTTTAAACCACTCTTCCCCTTCACGTTGTCAAAAGCCTTTGCCTTGTCCAAAAAATGTATCGTGAAAGGCCTTCACCAGGTCCGTAAACTTCATTATCGAAGACCTTCGTCGTGTCAGTTGGTTTGCTTGTGAAAGGCTTTCGGCTCGTCAAATGCGCTCATTTTATCAAAGGTTTCCATGTTGTCAAAAGTTTTCATGTTGTCAAAGGTTTTCATGTTGTCAAAGGCTTTTGCCTTGTCAACGAGTTTTGGCAGGTTCTCCTTGTCAACGGCCACGGACCCACGATCTTGTCAAAAGGCGTATTTTTCGCAATTAAAAACTCACCATTATTTGGTCATTTACTCATTTCCATATTTAATATCTGTTCATATAAAACTAATACAAAAGTGTTTGTTTATCGTAATGCTATCGCCACTATCTCGTTGACTGGCGGAATGGTCATACGGTGATTGACGCATCAGTAGACTGTAGACACCGCCGCCCCATCGAACCACCCCACCATGGCTATTATCTCTTGTTTACACAACCGGGGAGAGCATGATTAATGCAAGGAACACATCGCCGTGGTGTGAACCATAACGGTAAGGCAGGAACTCTCAACGAACGCATGATTAATGCAGTGTAAACGCGCTCTGGTCTGGCCCAACGGTGGGTTCGGCAGCCATGTTTTGCGAGCTGTCTTGTGGAGAACACGTGCCCCTACCAGGGCCCGTGCCAGTGCCCATGCCCCTTGCCCGTGGCTTCGGCTGATCAATCGCGATGGATGACGACTGTGTCATAGTACTCGCGATCCCCCCGCCGCTCACCACGTTGGAAAATGGTGCCTATTTATCACTTGATGGCGACGCGGGGTCCCTCCCATCCCTTACTTCCGGTTCCGATGTCCCGCGGCCTCATTGCGCAGTCGCCTCACACGCCCGTCTGATTAGTACTGACTCGGCCGCCCCAAGTGACTCATGAATAGCAACCAGATGAAGAGAAGGTGGCGTGAATTACAACATGAATTGTGCCAGTGGGGCGTGGACCCCCGCCCCCACCCCCGCCCTGCGCCCTCTCTCCCTGTCCCCTCGCACGCCTGACCCGGACCAGGACAAGGCCGGGACAAGGCCCATGGTGGCAGACTCGTTACGTTAAGTTTCGCTCAGGCTGCGGCCACCTCCGTAGGGTGCACGGAAACATGCATATTACCCAGCCGGGAAACGAGGCAATGATCACTTATGTGGCAACGGAGAAGTGAGGAGGGGGTTAGTTTACACGTGCTGGACAATTGAGTAACCACGGACAGCAATCCCACTGGACCAACTGGATCAGCAAAAATTTGGGGGCTTAATTTATGTTCTGATATTTACCATATCTTATTCGCATATGAACGGCTGGTTGGCATCCGTCCGTCTGCGAAAGACGATGGATTTCCAGCTTTGTTTTGGTTTAAGTAATACGATTTGTCTAGCGGCTTTTGCGCCTATAGCTAAATAAGCCTATCTGTGACCGACAGAGCTTACCGCAGTCGTCGCATCGATGACCTGTCGAAAGGTCTTGGTCTGTACTGACTGGACGACTAGATTGGCGTTTCAAGTTCAGTTTCTCAAACCAGAGCCCGTCGTGGTGGGCCATGCCTTCACGCACGAGACTTGCCCATCCACTCTTCGGGGATGATAGATCCTCCCAAGAATCTGAATAGATGCCGAAAGCCTTCATGTCACGCTTGCAAGTATCCTTAAACCTGAGTTGTGGCCGTCCAGTCTGCCTTTTGCCGTCGGCAAGCTCGTTGTAGAGCACATTGTTTGAAATGCGTTCATCTTGCATACGATGCTTGCCTAAATGTTTCACAGGCGACGGAAATGAATGGTTACCTCCAAAGATATTCTTCCTCTACAAGTGGTCATTGGGCCCATTGACGCCGAGGAATGCAATGGGGCGATCGGTGGATATAGCGCGCTACTTGTCTAAAACACGTTGAATGGCATGCATGAACCATGGCAAACATTGAAGTAGCTGGCGCTTAATTTGGCGTTTAAAAATGTCATTACAACATTTGTGTTTCATATGTCGGCATCCGTGAGGTTGTATATAGGAGACACTCCGACCCGCGACTGAGGAATGTTTAATTCCAACACACCTCATGATATCCCTGGGCCCAGTTTAGTCCTCAGGGACACACAAGTGGCTTAACACAAACATGTCCTCCATGCCCCATGTTCTTTAATCCTCATGTCTTCCCACCCCAATACACCAATCCTCAGTTCCTCCAATCCCCAATCCTCCAATCCCCATATCTTCCCGGACCCCAATCCTCCACTGCCCATTTCCGCCAATCCCCCAAGTCCTCCCATCCCCAGGTCCTCCAATCCCCATGTCGTCCAATCCCCAAGTCCGCCAATCCCCATGTCGTCCAATCCACAATCTTCAATCCCCATGTCCTCCAACCCCTTGTCTTTCTATCCTCATGCCCACCAATCTCCATGTCCTCCAATCCCTATGTCCTCCAATCTCCATGTCCTCTAAACCCCATATCCTTCAATTCCAGTTCCCGCTTACCCTTGGGATTCTGAATCACGTGGCTGTTCTTATATCGTTGATATCATTGTCCTTATAGGCTCCTGGGTTACATTAGGTATAATGGTACTTAGCTTAGATTAAGACATCATTTTTTCCATTCATTCCGTAGTTCATTTCCGTAGGCGTCATCTTGGAATGCTTGCCGATAGATCCCGATATCTCTGAACGCGGCACTTGAGGAAACTATCGACATATGATTTATTTCCTCGTCCTGTAATGTCCTTGACAAGCTTGGGTTGTGTGTGCATTATTGAGACCTAAAATGCAAATCCAGCTCTGAATGTCTGGTATAAACCAGGCGTTGCGCGGAAATACACCAGGTGAAACTCGTGGCCAACGGGTGAGCATGGAGCTAGGTACTCACTTATGCTTGGATAATGACATGATCCAACAGTTTTAAAAGAAATGTTGACATCGCCACTTTGTTTACGACCCCTCGCAAGACCAGTAAGAACAATAGATCCACAGTCTCGCGAGACTCAAACATACCCCCAGCCTACTAATGCAATTGTGAAGTAAAACAAAAATGAGGACCTACACCGGCCGGCCAGCCTGTTTGGACTGTTAATCACCGCGCATGGTGCCATGTCTCTCTTGTCAATGGATGCCACCGGGGACACCACGGCGACTAGTCCTAACTCGATAAGTGTTCGTGTCACGTGGAGGCTCCTCGAGAGAAAACGAGAAAGAACGAGAATAACTAAAAAAGAAGAGCATTCGCGCACAGCAGGACAAAGGATGTGGATGGGAAGCGGGGAGCTGACTCTCCCAACGGGCCTGATTATTGGCTCGAAGGAGGACGTGTGACCGACGTAATGTGGCACGTCGTTCTATGGAGACGGTGTTGTCACAACATGAAGACGCGAATATTAAGCCGCGGCGGCGCAGTAAAAACCACCAGGGGACCAGTTGTTATCCCCCTGAGAGAGAAGATACGCGCACATCTGTGGCATAATCCGCTGTCAACCATGGCTAAATAGCAGAAAGGCTTATATCTCATATGCTTTCACATTTTCTAATCTCATATATTCTTTATTCCGTCTTCAGGAGAACTAAATATGCAATTATAATCAAGACGTCATTTTTATATGTAATTATTACGCACCATATGCGACAAAAGCGGCAAGGTTAAATTGAACATGAAATTACACTTTAAACTTCTGTCCTATGAAGACTGAGAGAAGCCCCATCCCCATCCCCATCCCCATCCCCATCCCCATCCCCATCCCCATCCCCATCCCCATCCCCATCCCCATCCCCATCCCCATCCCTATCCCCATCCCCATCTCCATCCCCATCCCCATCCCCATCCCCATCCCCATGCCCATCCCCATCCCCATCCCCATCCCCATCCCGATCCCGATCCCCATCCCCATCACTCAGCCCCATCACTCAACCCCATCCCCATCCCCATCCCCATCCCCATCCCCATCCCCATCCCCATCCCCATCCCCATCCCCATCCCCATCCCCATCCCCATCCCCATCCCCATCCCGATCCCCATCCCCATCCCCATCACTCAGCCCCATCACTCAACCCCATCCCCATCCCCATCCCCATCCCCATCCCCATCCCCATCCCCATCCCCATCCCCATCCCCATCCCCATCCCCATCCCCATCCTCATCCTCATCCCCATCCCCATCCCCATCCCCATCCCCATCCCCATCCCCATCCCCATCCCCATCCCCATCCCCATCCCCATCCTCATCCCCATCCCCATCCCCATCCCCATCCCCATCCCCATCCCCATCCCCATCCCCATCCCCATCCTCATCCTCATCCTCATCCCCATCCGCATCCCCATCCCCATCCTCATCCCCATCCCCATCCTCATCCCCATCCCCATCCCCATCCCCATCCCCATCCTCATCCTCATCCCCATCCCCATCCCCATCCCCATCCTCATCCCCATCCCCATCCCCATCCTCATCCCCATCCCCATCCCCATCCCCATCCCCATCCCCATCCCCATCCTCATCCCCATCCCCATCCTCATCCTCATCCCCATCCCCATCCCCATCCCCATCCCCATCCCCACCCCCATCCCCATCCCCATCACTCAGCCCCATCACTCAACCCCATCCCCATCCCCATCCCCATCCCCATCCCCATCCGCATCCCCATCCTCATCCTCATCCCCATCCCCATCCTCATCCCCATCCCCATCCCCATCCCCATCCCCATCCCCATCCCCATCCCCATCCTCATCCCCATCCCCATCCCCATCCCCATCCCCATCCCCATCCCCATCCCCATCCCCATCCCTATCCCCATCCCCATCCCCATCCCCATCCCCATCCCCATCCTCATCCTCATCCCCATCCCCATTCCCATCCTCATCCTCATCCCCATCCCCATCCCTATCCCCATCCCCATCCCCATCACTCAGCCCCATCACTCAACCCCATCCCCATCCCCATCCCCATCCCCATCCCTATCCCCATCCCCATCCCCATCCCCATCCCCATCCCCATCCCCATCACTCAGCCCCATCACTCAACCCCATCCCCATCCCCATCCCCATCCCCATCCCCATCCCCATCCCCATCCCCATCACTCAGCCCCATCCCCATCCCCATCCCCATCCCCATCCCCATCCCCATCCCCATCCCCATCCTCATCCCCCATCCCCATTCCCCATCCCCATCCCCATCCCCATCCCCATCCCCATCCCCATCCATTCCCATGCTGTGAGATACTACAGACGGCCACCACGGCCTGGCAGCTGGACGACGAGACCAGCCATCGACATCCTAGCAGGGAAGGGGGTGGGGGGGCGGGGCGTGGTGGTTCCCCGCCGGTCAACCACAAAGACCTTTCGCCTAGGCTTTGGCGCTTTGTGAGCCGTGTTAAATGTCCCATTAGCTTGACACTTCACAATCCAATTAGGTCCAAACATCACAATCACTCCATGATTAGCGGTGCTGTGTCGGCATCGATCACTTGCTTGCCACTCGTATTGGCGGCCAGCCAGCTGACCGGGGTACGTGGCCCTCTTTTCGTGGACTTCATCCACCTACATTGCCACTATAGGCGTGGTGACCACGGGGCGCTGTGCCTGTGTCCCATACACAGAGAACGCCATGCCACTCGAGATCATACTCGGACGTCAATCACGGTTACGTCACGTGGTATTCAATATATCGCAAATTCTCCGAGGCCGGTGCTGAGATTTGTTGTCGGCGTCGTAACCTCGTGGCCTCTATTATATTAATACCATATAGTAGTACATGTTTAGAGATTTCAGTGTGCGGTTTTGCTATCTCTACTTGCTCGCTTGATGTTCCATCTATATTATTTCGCCCGATTTGCCACCCAAATATTACTTTCGCACCCGCCTGTTCCGATACCCTGTTTTCCTTCCTCCTCTCAGTCTTCCATCGTACTCTTGTGGCTTCCCACTCACCTCATGCAGTTATCTCTGTCTCTTCCACTCCCGCTCCTACAGCTCATTATCTCCTCCTTATCTCCTTATCTCCTCATTATCTTCTCCCCCTCTCTCCCTCATCCTTCCCGATCCCTCAGCCACCAAGACTCCCCTCCCGACATCATGGGACGTACACTCGTCCTCATAGCCAACCCATCTCCCATCGCCCTCACTCATCTTCCGTCCCAGCCGCCTTCATTCTTCCCTCTTATCTCAATACTTACGCCATTGTTCCTCCAGCAATGCCATTGTTTTGGGCGTCCGTTCGGCAATCTCCGTCCAGCTTAATCATACCCTGTTGGTATGAGATCGCCACCCGATGTGGCTATCTCCGCGAGAAAGCCCACACAGAAACTAACATTACGTATTGCGGTGTGCTGAATACGAAACCAACCAAGTTGATTCGCATAGAAAGGATGTAGCGGACTGGTAGGCGGCTGGATGGAGGAGAAGGTGGTAAGTGGGGGCTGGGTGGGCGGGAGTCGCGGGGGGGGGGGGAGGGGGGGGGGTGCTGTTGGATGCTTACCATACCGCCCATCATTATCGTCCATCTACTGCCGCGGGAGGTGAAATGTCGCTACAGATGCCCCGTTGATTTTTATCACCTTCCCAGTTTGTTCGAGTTCTATTAAAACAACACGTGCGATACCACACCGTGGATACCACGGCTGCCTCTCGCCTAGACGTTTGCTCCGTAATTGACTTCCTGATGTGTGGGTTTTTGTGTGTTCTTCTTTATGACGCAATGTCATGAATGATCGCCTGGCAGATGTGGAGAAAACACTTAAACATCCAGTAGTCATTGCGTAATCAGCCTTTATCTGGATTAATGGAGGGATATGGCCAGATAAGTGATCAGTGACTCGTTTGTAAGCAGATATCGTCTGTTGTCGCGCTATATACGGACCATCGGCTATTACTGCATGCATGGTGTTTCATGTATAACATCTCTGTATATGCAAAAATGCAATTAGCACCATAGGTAGAAGTCCCATCCGTCATTCCCCAGTGTATCTATCTAATATCTCCTTGTGATTTCCGCCATTGGAAGGCATAGCCACCCACGCAAGATGGCCGATATCCTTTATTGACATCGACCTATAAATGCGGTCGTGCGAGTGGATATGACTGTCCCGATAGTATGGGCAGCATACATAACAGGTCTATGGTGTGTGTCTACTTAAAGCAATTAGGCTGTATAATTACCATGGATAGTGCGAGGATAAATTATGGATGAGGCGGATTGCATCATTTAGTATTTGCCCCGTGTTCTCCCGACGGCCCGGTAGGTGGGACGACAGGAGATTGGACGTCTGCGGAGAGGCGGGCGATACCAGGGCGCCACCTGGCGTGTTAAAGTTATGGACACGTGGTACAAGACAGATTATGACAAGGGGATTTAAACGTCTCTCTCTCTTCCTGTCGCCTCCCCATCACTGACACCACCCCCTCCCCCCCAGCCGCTCTTTCCCTGATATCCGATCTGCTCCACTCCAAGTCAAGTCGATTTCAGTCAGAGACACTGTTGAGATTTAGTGGTCTAGCTGTAGGCCCGTGGCTCGTTTTATTTAGGTCTTTATAATCATGGCGGATAATGCTGTTCTCTGTGGCTACAACCGCCCGCGTTATCCATCGTCAATAGAGGTCACTGGTTTCCGCTTTATCTTCCGCCCAGATTATGCCTAGAGATTTTGCTGTGTTATTCCTGTATGTTTTTTTGTTATCAATTTATATTTCTCTCACCTTGCTTCACCCTCCATCATGTTTCTTCCAGCGTCCTACCCAGGGGAGCTCCATCATCTTGTCTATAATTGAAGCAATCTCGGGGGTCCTCCGTGGCGCTATCGATCGGACACCGCCATTGTGATCCGCTAGGGGTCGGACTAGGGTCAAGGGAGGCTGGCTTGCTGGCGCCGTACAACGTGTCAAACCTTAATTAACCGTGACTTATGCCTTCTACGAGCCGATCCGTCGACGTATGGATCGCTGTGTCGTCCATTAACTTATGAAGATGGTCGTTCTTCCATGTTACTGCGAACCAGGTTTCAGCATTTCTCACTTATTACTCACGTCGACCATGAACTACTACTATTATTTACCATAATATGTCCAGTTGCTAACGTGTACAACTATTGCGACTTCCAGGGAATTTTTTACCCCACTTTCCATGCCGAAACAGGTAATTTTTCTTTCAACATGCTAGTTCTATGTTTGCAATCTACATTCTTGCTTTGCGTCTCGTGGAATACGCAGTGAGTTAGTCTGCTAAAGGCTGTATATCCGAGTGTATATGTGTAACTATGGTTGCAATTTCATTTGCAACCAAGGGACAATTGTCCTTATATCCGGGGGATTATGTGTCTTTCCCCTGCGTCAAATGGATGAAATGACATTAGGTATTTTTGTCAGAATATTACTCGATTCAGTCACACTTATGTGGAAGAGGGCAACGACTATATCGTATGTTACATAGCAGGCCATGTACTTTGTGTGGGTCTATACTGTTGCTTAAAAATCTTCAAATGGTTCATACTTTTCGTGTATTGTTCTGTTCAAATTGTCTACTTAACTTAATAATAATAATAATGTAATAAATAATAATAAATAAGTAATAGCCGAATATCTTATAGATTTGCGAAAATGATCAGTTCTAGCCTTTGGGATATGTAGTAGCTTCGCTCCTCTAGTATTATGACCTCGTAACAAATAACGATTGAATACGTTCCGGTAATATACCCTGGTATTGCTTAAACATTAATAAAACAACACTATATTCATACAATTGCGTCAAAGGTAAAATATTAATTTCTTTAAACAAATTTTCCGTGTGAGAATACTTGTTAACACCTGTAAGTATACGAACAGCCTTTTTCTGGAAAATAAACAATGGATGTAAATAGGACTGATAGGCCCCGCCCCAAACTTCTTGGGCGTACAAAAGATATGGATAAACAAATGAAAAATAAAGACTACGCACTATATCACTGGTAAACACTTTCCTATAAACCCTTTGCAATCTTGCCTTTAATGATTGGTTGGTTGTGGTTTATTTGGTCTTGAAGGCCTTAAGGCCCAAATGACACAACATATAATCATACAAACAGTTTGCATGGTGCGCAGTATTTTGAGAAACATACATTTACGTGGTGGAACAGAGCCGATTTTCAATAAGATATATACACATTGCCAAATTCCTCAGGGTCGTTACATCATTATGACACATTAGGGTCCGAAAGAGATCAAATGTTGGAGGGCTCCAAAATGTAGAATCAATATATATTTTACGAATATCTTACGAAGGCTACTATCGAGGTGAACGCCTAAAACCGTATGCATGAGACCTGAAATTCGTACTTTGGATAAAACAGACATTTTGTTACGAGGGGATTTAAAGATCATAAATTTGGTTTTGCTAAGATTAAGCGTTAATTTATTAACCTGGAGCCAATGCTTATTGTTTTTCAACTCTAAGTTTACTATTCAGATCATTTTTTCTATGTCATCCCCCGTAATAAAAAAGTTTGAATCGTCTACAAATAGTATACTAAACAGTTTACTACTGAGAGATGCTAAGTCATTTATGTAAACGAGGAATAAAAGTGGTCCAAGAACAGAGCCTTGCGGGATTCCGTAGTTTATGTTTAATTTCTCGGAGTTAGCCCCATCGTATTCCGAGAAGTTAAACATAAACTGTGGAATCCCGCAAGGTTCTGTTCTTGGACCACTTTTACTCCTCGTTTACATAAATGACTTAGCATCTCACTCCGCTGAAAGGTAGGGTTTATGAATACCAGCCCTAGCCACTTCAGCAAGCAGTCCTCATGCAAAGCACGCCACACTTTCCACCGCCCAACTCCGCACATTCCACAACCCACACGCACAGAATGCCACACATTCCACAGCCCAATTGTAACGCATTCCGCACATTCCACAACCCACATGCGCAGCATGCCACACATTCCACAGGCCACATGTAACGCATTCCGCACATGCCACAAGCCATATGTAACGCATTCCACACATTCCACACTCTACATGCAACACGTTCCACGCATTTGACAGCCCACATGCAAAGCATTTCACACATTCTACCACCTACATGCAACGCATTCCACACATTCCACAGCCTTCATGTAGCGCATTTCACACATGCCGCAGATCACATGCAACGCATTCCACGCATTCCACATCCTACATGCAGCGCATTCCACACATTCCACAGCTCACATGTAACACATTCCACATATTCCACAGCCCACATGTAACGCATTCCACAGCCCACATATAACGCATTCCACACATTCCACAACCGACATGCAACGCAATCCACACATTGCACAGCCACATGCAAGGCATTCCACACATTCCACACATTCCACAACCCATATGTAACGCATTTCACACATTCCACAGTCCACATGTGAATCATTCCACACATGCCACAGCCCCCTTGTAAAGCATTCCACACATTCCACAACCGATATTTAACGCATGCCATACACTACACAACCCATAAAGCAACCACCACATCTGAGACATTCCATTGCCCAAACAAGCGCATTCCACATTCCACACATTCCATTAATCAGACACTTGGCAGTCGAAGCCTAAATTCGACATATTGCACACAATCCCCGGCCCCACACGCAAAACCCTATTGTCCGTGCAATCCATAACCCATTCACGACACATTTCAATCATTCCACAGTGCATTTTGGACACATACCACGCATGTCACAGTCACATTCCAACACATTGCTGACCCTCCCCTTTGCCCAGCGGCCCCGTCGCCTGACCAGACGCCATATATCCCGGACAAACCACCACGACAACTGTCGGTCCTGACCATCCCCTTAATCAAATCAAATCCTTCACATCGTAGGTTCCCTTGCCTCCCATGAGACAGGGCTAGAGGGTGACCCCCCGCCACCCGCGACCCGCCCCCCGCCTCCTCGAGCAGACACATAGTTTTCCCTACAATCTTCCCCGCCCCCTTCCTCCTCCCCAGAAAGGTTACACGTGATGGGACAATACCCCTTACATGTCTCAAGGAGCACCCGCCCTCCCCCACCTGTTTACTACCCACCCTTTGCTGCTTCACCCCCAACACCCCCCCCCCACCCCCACTACCCCGACGTGGGTCCGATCATTGTAATATGGTCCCCCAAGACCTATTAACACTCACCATCTTCCCATTTGTAGCTTGTGTCCGTCCGACAAGGGAACAGGCGACTCGCCTCTCGTGGAATCACACAATCCAATTACAACTACTCTCGCCACATATAACCCTGCCTCCCCAGCGGCCTCGTGGTGAAGGTCTGGAAGGTGGGGGGGGGGAGTGGGGGGGGGGGGGGTGAAGGCAGCGACAAGGGGGGGGGGTGGCTTAGGGGCCGCATTACAGATATGAAAGCGACCGAAGTGTATCCGTCACTGCAGAGCGATGGGTGTTACTTGTTGGAGTGCCTGCCAAGGAAGTAACAGAAGAATAATTGTGAAAGAACAACAATGCTGAAATGGCCGTATTATAATGAGGCTAAATTCCATATTATTCCAACTATATTGCTAAGACATGAATCAAGAACACTGCTGGCAATGTCTCGTACTGCGAATCCAGTGTATACTATCTCTGCAAATGTGATGGATGACGTTGGGTTTTGGGCTATTTCTTTCGCAAAATCGAACCAAGGAAACGCCCTTGCAAGGTTCAAACGCCGAGCCTGATCTAGGGTCGGACCCGGGTCTGTGGGTCTGAAGCTTGCTGTGCTGAGGTACGGAGGCTTGCCCAAGCTCCCCGCACGGTGGCGCTACGCAAGCTCTGCCTAAACCGCTGCTTTCGGCCGGGGACAAATTTCAAGATTCTTGAAAAACAGTCAAATCAGCTGTAATTTCTTGCATCATTATTATACTTTCCAAGAATAAAACATAAACATAACGGACAATGTGGATTTGATACAGCAGAAAGTATCTTGTATCCTTTCGAAAACAAGTTATAATTGTGACTTCACCTGATACCGTGTGTTATTACGCTTAGGCTGAGCCCCCAGCACTAATTTGTAGAAATGCGCCGCGCATTGGTGAGCGCCGCCCTGGCGAGCGAGTGTGAAAATGCATTGAAGAAGTAGGCGACAACAGAGATATAATGGAGCACTAGCGGAGTGGGTCGAAGGCAGAGAGTGAGGCTTCCCATGTTCAAAAGTTGGAGTTTCCACAATCCGGGCAACAAAGTGAAACATGAGAACTTGATGAAGATGGCGAGGTTATCAAACATCGGGTCATGAGCAGCTTTAAGACTAGGGCTGGAAACATGACGACGGTAGGCAAATAGATAGGGGGCTGATGGGGGTGGCTGGCAATGTCATCGCGACAGAACGGGCTGGAGGGGAAGGGGCATGTGGGTGGGGGGTAGACGGGGTAGGAGGGTAGGGAAGGACGCGCAGTTCCCGGCGTAATTTAGCGGAACCTAAGACAAGTGCAATCTTCGGACAGATCGATCGGGGGACGACGTGGGTGAGTTCGGCTGGTCAGGAGTGAGAAGTGGCCTATACGTCTCAATCTCAGCCGTGTGGGGGCGCTGTCGTCGGATCCTATCTGACGACGTATGTCGAGGGAAGGCGCCGCGTGATTGGGCGGGGGGATGG